>JBAMJV010001903.1:0-132771 GCA_037951105.1 Echinarachnius parma
AGTAAATCAATTTCAATCACCTAACTCATGAAACTTTGTTGTTTACCGAGTCTGTGTATCACAATTTTCAATATTGATATCAAAATCTAAATAAGAGTCTCAGTTGACCAAAGTGATGCAAAGGGGGGGGGGGGGGGGTTAGGGAGGGGGGTGGGGCTGTGAAGTAAGGGGGCTGCCTCCCAAGGGAAGTAAAGAAGTTAGACATCAGGTTTCATCATCTAGCTGCCTAAATATGTTGTTTACAAGTTCTGGGTATCAAAATCTTCACTACTGACATCAAAATCCAACTAAAGTCTGGATTGACTGGATTGTAGCAATGCCAAGCCAGGAGGGATCAGGGGGGGAGGGGGAGGGATGCCCCCTACACCATCTAGCGGTCTGAATTTTGTTGTTTTCTAGGGGAGGGTATCATAACCTTTAATATTGACATCAAATTCAAAATTAGTCTTGGTTGACCATGCTGATACTAAGGGGGGGAAGGGGGGGGGGGGGGGGGGGGGGGGTGACCGATAGAAAGCAATTAACACCACCTACAAACATGTAACTGCCTGAATGTTGTTGCTTACTGGGTCTGGGTATCATAATCTTCAATATTGGCATGTGAATATAGATAAAGGCTGGATTGTCCCTAGTACCGCCAAGGGTGGGGAGGTGGGGGGGGGGGGGCTCCCAGGGAAAAGAAGAGCAACTTAAATCACTAGAGCCTGTCTGGATGTTGTTGTTTACTAGGTCAGGGTATCATAATCTGGAATATTGAGGATGTATGTAAATACAAAAAAACAAGTCTGGAGTGACCATGGCGATGCTCCCAGGGAAGCAAAAATGAAAGAGATAAAGTTACACCAGTTCCTCACAAGGACTACTGTATATGAAGGTATCACAATGTGAGATTTTTTTTCTTAAAATGTAAAGAAGGTCTGACCTTTCAATTTACCAGGTCTGTGGAGACCTTGACTTGGCCACTGGTGCTTCGCACGCCAGCATGATAACTGGGTGGAAATTTCTAGAAAGCAATCAACACCACCAGGTGCCCACGTTAGTAACGTAGCTAATTTAAGGTAGCATAATCTTCAATATGAAATGCTAACGAAATAAAACGCTAACAGAGTTCTGCTCCACCCCTTAAAGCGATCCATTAACTTTAAATATTGTTCCCCAAAAGTGATATTTGAGACTCCAATGATCCAATATCATTGTAAGATTCTTGAGAATGATATGTGAGATTTTAATAGAAAAGGAATAATGTTTACCTTGTTAAAAAAAAGTAAATCGATTCTGATCGTTCCCATGAAGTATCCAAATTCGAATACTATGGAGGATTTAGTGTCTGAATTTGGATACTATTGTCTACGGTCAAAAGCGTCTACAGATGCTTTAAAATTCAATCTGACATAGCTCCATGATTAGTAGAGACATTTGAAAATCAGAACCCATTTCATTCTTCTGTTACCATAAGCCAAACAACAAGGTACAAGAGAAGTGTGAAAGCTCCAAGTGATTTTGGTTGAATGTTGCCAGAGTTAATGGATCACTTTAATTGCTCCATGTCCAGATAGTCCCTGGTTTGACAATGTGTGCCGCCCATGCTAGGGGAATTAGTAGTCTAAATTAGACAGCAATCAACAGCACCAGCTGCCCGCTTACCCTTTATCAGGGGTTGTTGTATAATCTTCAATATAAAATGCGAATTGAATTAACGGGTGCCTTACAGTCCTTTCCCGCCCCCACTGCTCCGCTTCTGGACAGACTCGTAGCCATGGGGGAGGGGGGATGCGTTGGGTGCTTCAACCTCCCCCCCCCCCCCCATGCCCTTCTCAAATTCAGAAATGTCCACTGTTCATGTTGGTCTTGGCCACAATCACCGCACCCCCCCCCCCCCCTACCCCCCCCCCCCCCCCCACCCCTTGCTTACAAAACATACTAATTAGTGGTCTCTGCCTTTAACACTATCTTGGTGACCCTTGATACACTTGTAGTTGTATACCAACAGGACCTCTATTGCAATAAAATATACAAACTAGAAAGCATTTAACACCCCCCTCCCCTACAGAAATATGTGTTAGTTGCAAGCTAGCGGCTAGCTAGTAGCAAGCTTAATACTAATCTATGCTGAAATTGTGAGCGCGCAACAGTTTTTAAGTGTGGTCAGTTAGCGTACTGGTATAGTCCACACGTTTAATTTCAGCAGAGATAGCCTACTAAAGGGACTAAGTAGTAGCATTGTCCAAATCCTCAAAACTTATTTGGAACTCTAGTAGTTCTCTCATACCTAAAGCACAGGACAGGTTTTGGTTTTTCAAAATTCCATTTCGTCCAAAAGATATTTACGATTGAAGTGTTCAGATGTTAAACTGTCAACGAGATAATTTAAGCGGTGTACACAGTAGCGCAATGAGTTAGTGAATATCACTTTGTGTTTTTTGCTCATTTCTTGGTAAAAAACAACATCCAATTAACATGAATTTTCATACATTACTTTGTGGACAAATTATCAGATCACACCAATACACATTTTATTAATCGTTTATCACATTTTGCACTTGTCAACGTTACTAGATCCCTTTAAAGGGACTTAGTAACATTGTCCAAATCCTAAAAATAAAATTTTTATTCTAGCGGTTCCCTCATACCTTGTTGTATTCGTATTAACAATAAAATCATGGACAGGTTTCGGTTTTTCAAATTTCCCTTTCGTAACAAAGATATGTATGATCAAAGTATTCAGATAAGAAAAACTCAGGTGGAGTTTTTGAAACCGTGTACAAAGTGAGTGCAGTGAGTTTAGTGAATATCACTTGCATTTTCGCTCATTACTTGGCCATGCAATGTCCATTTGACTTGAAATCTTCACACAATACCTGTGGACATATGAGATAACAACAATATACATTGCATCAACCATTCATCACTTTTTGCACATGTCAACAAAGTTACTAGATCCCTTTAAGCTTGCCGCTAGCTACCAGCAACAGGGAAAAATTGTATTTATTTTTCGGGGACTACTTTTCAAACTTGCCTACAGTATGTACATGAAAATAACACTCCAAAATTGTATCTGCATTGAACTCATAGATCTATGCAATATTCCGGGGCTCTTTTATGCATTTCCAGGGCTCTTTTTGGCATTTCAGGGGGCAAATTCTCCCCGAGCCCCTGTGTGTTTTTTTTTCACTAAGAAACACGATCTATAGATTTCTGTAGGGGCCAGCGGTCCGCTTGTAACTGTATTCATAAATGGTAAATTGTATCTGGGGAAGATGTTTAGGACTAGCTAGCATAATCTTCAATATAAAATGTAAATTGAATTAAGGGATCTGACCCCTTGGGCTCTGAATAAAGATCTGCTCAACCTAAGTGTACAGCAACATGGCAGTCACATGTGTCTCAAAGTCCCTGTTGCAATTAATTGCAAGTCAGAAAATATGCGCATTTGAACCAATTAAATATATACGCATTTAGTCACATGATCCGACTTACAATTAATTGCAACTTTACAATCGATTGCAACTGATTGAAACTCTTTCTGCAATGGGGCCCAAAAATACTAAATCATATTTTTGTTTGTGCGTTGTGTGAATTTAGGACAAAAATCCAAAGATCCGATTCTATGCATGAGCAAGTGCTAAGGGTCGACAATGCATTATGCGCGAAGTGAATGGATGTATTTCACAAGTTTATTCAGGGACCCTTTATAACATGCAGTATATATGATCTCTGAAAACTGTTACTAGTCAGGCCAACGTTTTTGTGCTTGAAAACAAGATAAGCGCTCTCCAAAATAAGGTTGTCTTTCCTCCTTGGTTGGTTGGTCCCTAGGTAACCCCTACTCCCAGCCTCCTAGAGGCAGTCTGCCCAGGGCTGGGCATCGATCCCACGCTGGGAGAGGAGTGGGGGAGAGCTGGGGTGAATGGCTCGTGAATAACTCACTGGAAATAATGCAGAGCTGAGCTGAAGAAATTCAATCAGGTAACATATTTCCATTGAATTGGAGACAAGAATTGAGCACATGTAGATGTTCATTCATGTTTTCAAATGAGAAATCTTTTAACACCTCAATCATTATTGGAAGAGTAAGGAAGCCCTCCAAACCAAGCTTGCATTTCCCCCTTCCCTTTGGTTGGTGCCTAGGTAACCCAAACTCCCAACCTCCTAGAGGCGCTCTGCCCAGGCTGGGCATTGATCCCCACGCCTAGGAGAGTAGTGGGGGAGAGCAGGGGTGAATGGCTCGTGCGAGACTGTTAATTACATGTACGCAGAGACCTCAGCTAAGTCTCATCAAGGGACTTTTTTTTTCTAAAATTGTGCTTGTTGGCTAATGTACATGGTATTGATCTAACAATACTATACAAACTGAACATCACAATTGTTTTAGAACTATTTTAATTCCAATATATCATCTCATAATTTCTTTACCATATCGTAGGTTACAAATATCATGAAGGATCATCTTGTTTATTGTTCACATTAATATGCATGCCTCTTTTATCAAACAAATATAAGTGTTCATGAAAAAAGTACTAAAAGGTATGTTTAGTTTTGATTAAGTGCAGTACTGCATTCAAGTTTTATGTAAGTCTATTAAACATTACAGTATTAGTGCCGAGTTATTCTGTTTATTTCACTAGAAATGTTTAAACATTGTCTTTAAACGTTTAAAAAGTAATGGTCAGGAAACGGCAACAAAAGTTAATGCCGAGGCCTGAAATATTAAAAATTATACAATTTAAAAGAACAACTTGGATATCACCTTTTTTTTTTTTTGCGTTTAAACGTTTAGTATTAAGAAAATACTGCTGAAAAACGTTTAGTAAACGTTTCTACTCGGCACTAGTAAATATCGTTGAAGAATTATCCTTCTATGAAAGTGGTTGCTAAGGAGTTTCCCCGCAGATTATCTCTTCATTTTATGAACAAGCATTTCTACATCTCAACATGTACATGCCAGAGCTTTTATTGAAAAAACATGATAAGGCACATAGATCCTTTAAACTGCTGATACATGCAATATGGTACAACTAGCTGATGTTTTTCTTCTGTAAATCATATTTTGTATAAAGTCTACATCGACATGTAGTCATGATGCCCGTTCTATCCAAACAAGCCTAATTGCGTGTAAAAATGAAGTGTTGTTTCAGCTACACGTGAATGCCTGCCACCCACGAGGAAAAGGTGAAAGGTTCAAATTATACACAGGCAAAATGACCTTCTACATACATACTGTACATTTTGCAAGATCAAGTTTTTATTTTTTTTATATCATTTATTTCAGGTCAAGTTACCTCTATGTTTGAATACATGTAGGCATAATTCCCTTACACTGTACCTTGTATGATCACTTTAATTCTGATACTAGTAAATTATTTCTGGACGTCAGTTTCCTCTATGTTTGAAATCACACCTGTATGAAGAATGCCCTTATTTTTACTGTACTTTATACTTGATCACTTTATTTCTGATAATATAATTTATTTATGGACAGTTCCCTAAATTGTATATATTCAGTTATACACACAGGCAAAATGGCCTTCACATGTACCTTGTAAGATCAAGTTTATTTCAGAAATTATTTCTGGTCAGTTTCCTTTATGTTTGAACTGTACAATTAGTCTCCACCTTGAAAGTACTGCATATTTCTAAATTTATTCAAGAGTTCAAGAGAATCGAGAACCCCAACATTTCCTTTCCTTATGGTGTTGTCACATGATATCACTAGATTGCGTAAACGGATGCCCATGGATAGAAAATTTAGAAATCAACTAATCCGGTGGTGAAAGTCACCTCCATAGCTTCATGCACAAAACATTCCGCCGGACAAGGAATGCATTCGCCGAACAAGAAACACATGAACGGATTTATAATTTGGGTCTCTGACGGGCGTCCGTTAAAGGAACTAAAGAATACAACGTACTTTGGCACTTATTCCATAGTTGATGATTTGTAAACTACGTCTGCCGAAGAAAAAAAAAACTCCATGAAAATATACACAAACTTAGTGATTTTAGGCTAATTTTCTGATGCCAAATCTCACTTAGCAGCCAGTTTACGCCCCGCCCACATTTAGGGTCCCAAAATCAACAGCGTGACTGACATGTGATTGACAATTCATCAGCTTACGTCATCTACAGAATTAAGATACATGTAGGCGTCGTGTACGGAGCAAAGTTCTTTAGATGACGTCACATTGTGGCGATTTAAAAGGGGCGTTCCAAGGACAATTATAGTTACTAATTACCCCAAAATTTATTGATTTCATGGAAATGACTGCCAAATCTTTAATTTAAACAAAAAATACTTATAGAGAGCCTAATTGTGAAAATTAGGCCATCTAGACGCTGTAGTTCCTTTAAGTTTCGTTAAGTGATATGAGACAAGTGTTTTAGAGATCTATTATGCCACTTGTCTGTTAGAGCTGATTTCTATTTCCAACCCTGCCTCAACCTTGCAAGTGGTCGGTCATTGATTCAGGAGGACCAGCAGGAGGGCAGCAAACAAATAATTGGGATACAATGGATCCATA
Organism: Echinarachnius parma; assembly: GCA_037951105.1. Classification (NCBI taxonomy): domain Eukaryota; kingdom Metazoa; phylum Echinodermata; class Echinoidea; order Clypeasteroida; family Echinarachniidae; genus Echinarachnius; species Echinarachnius parma. The sequence goes on from JBAMJV010001903.1 coordinate 6,518, forward strand.
CTGTGGATAGATGCCATAACATGCATACTTAGTCAAACCTGTCCTAGTGGCCACCTGTCTAAAGCAGCCAACCTGTCTAATGGCGACCAAAAGTGATCCCTGCAGCACTTGAAAAATAATGTTATGAAACCTGTCTATAGAGGTCACCCATCTACAGTGGCCATTATTTGTTTCGCTCAGGTTTGGTTTGACTGTATATCGATTTGCCCCCCCCCCCCTTTTCTCCTCCCCCCCCCCCCCCCCCCCCTCTTCTCCTCCCCCATCTCTCCTCCTTTCTTTAGAGATGCCACCTAAGCACTTAATTACTGTTTTTATATATTTGTTTTTTACCTAACCCTGCCTGAACATTGCGAGTTGCTGGTCATTGGTTCGGTATGACCAACTATTCTTACTGTCAACACGAGAGGGCAGCAAACAAAGAATTGGGATACACTGGATGGATTACCTAGCAAGCTGTCAATAGCTGCATGTATGTACATTAATGTACAGTAGAAAGGTGAGAGCTCCACAGAAAATGAAATGAACAAATACAATGTCTTAAATGCAGGGCTCAACACTAGCACTTGCCCGCTGCCCGGCCTGGGGCAAGTAAAATGTCATTAATTGTCTAGTTTGCTTGCCCGATTGGGCAATCTATTTTGTATACATGTGTGTAAATCTCATTCAGATACATGGGCAAGTACTTTTTCTGTCCAGGGCAAGTAAAATTTGAAGATTTATTATTTTACTTGTCCGAACGGGCCAGTAAAAGAAAATGTTAGTGTGGAAGCTTACAAACTTGTCTTATATGGTACATTGGTACTCAGCATTTTTTAATTCAAACATGCAAGGTATATCATGCTACAATGTAGAAATGTACATGTTTGCCTTGTGGCCTTATCAGGCAAGTTAAAACAAGATCAATTTGTAGAGGCCCAAAACCAGAATTTGGTGGCCCTAAAGAAAAACAAATATCTGTTTAAAATTTAAATTCTGTTATATGTGGTTGCCAATTTGGACCAGTGGATTTGGTGGCCCAGAATTGTTAGTGCCGCCAGGCCAGTGGGCCTTTGCTAATTTCTAACACTACGTAGGGAAAACTTACCTAAAATAAATTTAAAGGACATTGGAACCCTGTCAAACGGGCGTTTTCACTGTAACGTTACAGAACAAACGGTCTCCAAACACATGTACAGCATTTGCGCACTCGCAGACGCTTGGTGCATACGGAACGATGAGGCCCTGTTGGTTCCGTTATGGTTGGTGATTAATTGTATCGTTTATGAATTACCCAAGCTTTGTAAAGTGTTGGACATCTAATACCAAAACATATTAAGCCTGTATTGTTCTTTGCATGGTGGTCCCCTTTAAAATTGAAATTTCAACAACAACAAAAAGAGTGTACATACATGAAGTGTACCCACCCAAGTGACCAATTATAGTACACAACATCACAGGTAAACAGGTACATACATGTATCTAGATGCAGAGAGCTCTCTATAGATGGAAAACCATGATCAACATTGCCGAGTTTATGACTCGTGCGGATTAATGCACTGTACTCTCAATGATGGATCTTCAAGCTAAATCATAAAGGTAATGGCTGAGCTCTCCATTAAAGTCTAAAGATTATATCATGCCTGGGGGTCGTAGAACCTGCTCGAACATCATATAAGTAGGCTACATTGTGCGCACTACATAACACTGAGCCAGTGTATATTTCGCAGTGACCATGCACAAGGTGTTTACAAGATGGAACCATCCATCTGATTTACTAATCCGAACCAAATATGGCTAGTGAGTAGTGGCCAAGTTGGGCAAGTAAAAATTTGTATTTTATATTAGTATTTTTTATATTATCATTTGTATTTTGAAATGGCCTAAAAGTAAACGAAAAACATAATTTACCGGCCCCAAAATATCATTCATTTCACTCCTAAAATATGACAAAATCAAAACATTTCAAAGATTTTCTCATCTTGTCATTTTCATTGTCAGTTTGGACATTAAGTTGCCCAGTCAGACCTCTAAAATGAGACTTGTGTACAGAACATCGGATTTGTACTAGCCCTGGGCCAATGAGTCACTGCTAATGTAGAGGAGCCATGCCTATATAATGGCGTAGGCAATGCCTGAAATTAACGTTTTTGCCTCGTGGCCAAATTGGGCAAGTAAAAAACCAAGATTTTTCAAATGTTAGTGGCCCAAAACATGACTCTGGTAGCCCCATTTAACAAAGAAACATAAACAATTTGTTATATTTGGTTGCTGATATGGGCCAGTAGAAATAAGCATTGATCAATCAAATTTGGTGCCCCAAATCTCTTTTTTTTTCTTTTTTTTTAGTGGCCCCAAGGGCCCTCAAGCTAATATTTAGTGGCCCCCGGGCCAGCGGGCAAGTGGTAATGTCGAGCTCTGCCTAATGGCTTATAGGCAATGCTCAGTCAGGCACCATAAACAGGATATTGCCTATCTGCGAGATACTAAATTACATACTGTAGCTCTGTGAAAAACATCATCAACATTGCTGGGCTTACTTTATGAGCGATGATTTATCAACCATATAGATCTAGGCTATGATGCGTATTGCACGCTTCACCGACAATGCTGGAACTCCGAGCTAAATCGGTTAGGTAATGGTAATGTATCTAGCAGTGCAGGACACATATCCTTGAAATGATGGTCCTGCTGACTCGAGTTATTATTGAGATTCCATCTGAGATATGAGGTGCATTTGAATTGCGTACTAAACTGAAATAAAATCCTCTCTTCCACATTGCATTTAAAAAGTTTACTATGCAACTGAAATTTTACAAACAACCGTCAATTGATGGTGTCTATCAAAATAGGGGCCATCTACAAAGTACTTACGCAAATTTTTGTCCGAAATTGACCCCCCCCCCCCCCCTCCCTCCTGTACGCACTTTTTATGCATGTGGTTGAATGTAGCATACGCACTGACAGCGTGAACCCCCACCCCCCTCTTGTGCGTGTACTTTGTAGATGGCCCCATATTGGTGAAACCCTGTGCCTTCACCCCCAAAAAGGACACCCTCCCCCCAAACTGGATAAATCCTAGCTAAGCTACTCAACAGAAAATGACATTAAATTTTCAAAAGCAATTAAAAGTCACCATAAAATTTTGAGAGGAATGTATATATCCAGGCTACATTATGAGAGTGGCAGATGGTGCATCATAATAAGGGACCAGCATACATTAAAGGGAACCACCAGGCAAATAACAACACATGATTATAATATGTTTTGGTACCGTTTTGTGATATCAAATACCGTAAATCTCCATAAGACGCACTTTTTTTCCGTAAAATTTCAAAGTGGGGGGTTCGTTTTATACACAGGTAAAGCAAAAAAAAAAGAAAAAAAAAGAGCTTGCTGTCATAGCATTCATCAATACCTTTTTCTCACATACAAAATAGTGGTTAGTAAACGATTGAGCAGTATCACTGCTGCTAATAAATATTCATATTTCGTGAGCAGCAGTACTCATTAATGCAATTTTCTAACCAGTGGTTATAAATAGATTTTTCTCATATTAAAAAAATAGTTGTTAGTTAATTTAGTAAATTGCATAATGAGCATTGCTGCTCATGAATATATGAATATTCATGATCAGCAGTGTTACTGCTCAATAAATGTGCAATTTTTGCACTAACCATTATTTTTTAAATGAGAAAATGTATATGTTGATGAATACGACATTAAGCCCTTGTCATGCCCTAGACCAGTGGTATTATAAGCATACACGAGTGCGTCTTATACACAGAGATTAACGGTAGATACCCAACATTTTGCACACGGTTGTGTAATTGACTTCATAAACAATGCAAATTTTAATTACCACCACTTACGGAACCATAGTTATTATTTCATGGTTCCGTACGCGCCAAACATTTGCGAGTGCACCAATTCTATTCATGCCAACATGGAGACAATAGAATCCAGGACGACTCTGGACAAAGGTAGTCTCTGTACATGTATGCAGACCCATGAACGCATGCATTTTCAAATTATATATTTTATTGCTGGAAACATATTTTCTGAACTTGTTGGGGTCATTCCATGTCAAATCACCCAATGGATTTCATCGCACCCCCTTCAAATTTGTTCATATTTGGTATGTATGATATTTCAACCTTTCAAAGTGCAAATATTTAAGTTTTAGCCCAATCCGCCCAACGGTTTTGGTGCTATGGTCGATTCTTCTGGGGTAGTTTTGTCAAAAATGGGCGTGGGCACCGTTTTTCAAATCGCCATTGTCCGTTACCCGTTGGGTCAATTTATTTTGCAATGGTGTCATTGGACTGGGGATGTTATATGCAATCCATTTATGCCATTTGTTTTCATGCATGAGCGAGTTTGGATACGATAACCTTTGACCTTAGGCTTCGACCTTCCATTTTACCTTGTGGATCAAATAATTTTGAGAATTTTTTTGGCTTAAATCTTGACTTGATATAATATCTACAACATATGAAAGAATTGAAGATGTATTATTTCTTGTTTTTTCTACAGCCTTGTTTTAAGTTTGCAAATTTCATGTAAAATTGAATTATTTTAGACCTACACCCATGTCCAAGAATTCTATAGGGGTGTATTGTATGAAAAAGACCTTTTCAAAGTCAGGATTAGAGCCTATTCACACTTTGGCTCACCACTGTTAAATAGACTTGCTAATCCCCATACAATAGCAATACAGACCAATGACATTCTAATGATACCACATGTTTCCAACCTGACAATGGCCCTGTTGCAGAAAGAGATAAATCAATTGTGAGTCAGATCAAATGTTCTAAACGCACAAATCTGATTGGTTGAAACGCAGAAAAGGTCTCTCTCTGCATCAGGGCCTAGGTGGAGATCTTTTCTTGAATAAAATCTTTCAAGTTCAAGTTCAATTTGCAAACTTGTACATCAATTATGAAAGCAAATATCTACAGGTATCCCTTTTCAATGAATTTAATGTTTCTATGCAACAGAAATTCAAGCAATAGTAACATGATTTGCAATCTGTACAAATTCAACCCTGATTATTTCCAACTAAACCAAACAGAAAAACAATGCTGTTTGATATTCCACTCATTTTGATTTTTAATGGCACTTGTTTTTAAATGCATTAATTGCACCTAAAAAACAGTGCAATTTGAAATTTCACAAACCATAAAAATGCATTAAGCAAATGTGATGTTTCACAGAAATGGGCAGGCATGCGCAAGTTCTTGTGACTTTTGAAATTAGGTCATTTTGTCTTTAATCTAAGCTCTTTCAGGCATGAAGCAATATCTCTAATTTTCATACATAGTGTACAAAACAACTGTAGAAATATTGTGATAAGATCACATCTTAAACACTCATAACACTCATAAAATTATGAGCAGTTGTCTAGAGGGTAGTTACTGTTTGTGTTTGGTATAGTTGGAAATAATCGGGTTTGAATGTATCGGTGGATTAAAATTATGATTTTCCCCTCCATTCCGCTAAAAATCAGTGATTTATGCGCCTACTCGACATCTCTCCGTGTGTAAGCGCGACTCCGCACATATTTTGAACGAACGATGATCGCGATTGCCGCCGATGCGATACGGCGAACAGCGCCATGCGATAAACTTAGGCAGCTAGGTACGGTACAGCGCTGCAAAGCTGCTATACAGAACCTGGCGTTGTACCGTACCTAGCTGCCTAAGTTTCTGAAAAAGTGTTCACGCATACGGATGCACATTATGCAGTTTGAAAAATGTACCGCGAAAGACCCGAAGAAAAGTGATGAAAAGCATTGGAAAATCCCCCAAATCGCCGAAATTAAAAGCTGACATGAAGTGAGACACATGAGATTTGTGAGTTAATATGTGACCGGCTCTGTCACTTTGGGTAATTCATCGGGAATATCAAAATTGAGATTGTTAGTGTTTTGAATTCTCTAGGATTTCAGCTTCAAAATGATATACAACTTGATAAGTATGAGTTTCTTGAAGGCTAGAAAAACGCAAATTAATAACATGGACCAGAGCCCCGTGATTTGTCAAACAACGGAGAAAATCGCTTCTAAAGTTTTGCATCCATTCAGAATAGCATTCTCACACACCGAGCGAGAAGTCAATTGGTTCGCTTTCACCTTTCCGCTTTTCGTAATCGATCAGCAAACGAAATAATGCATGCGCAGTTATACTGTTATTCATCGGCCAATCAGCAACGCTTTCGCCGGTATTACGTAATTGTACAAAGCCTCAGCCCTAAGTCTCAGTTGATCGACAAACTAGCCCATGTGCTGCCCTTTGATGTGCATGTATTTCAACCGCGGTATATTGTGTACATGTACGTACCGCCATAACCCACCGCATATTCACCATACCGCCGCTGTACCACCGGTAGACAAAAGAAAAGCGCAGTTTGATACCGTATGATATGGTACGCTGCACACGTATACTGCACACTTGCGGCATGCCCAGCGCGATTCAATGCGGTACCCATAGAATTATAAACAAACCAACTACTCGTTTACTATACAGTTTACAAGTTAAATGCCGCGAACGCTTCCCGGAAATGTACAACACACGGCACGGACAATACAACTCTATTCATGTTAGTCTGACCAATCACTGTACAGCTACAGTGCTTTCTTCTTGCAGCTCGCCGCGGCGGTACGGTCGAATCACACACACATTGCTGGCGCGTTCGTTTCACAATCGATCATGATCAGCCAGCGCGGATTTACTGAGTTTCTGGTCGAAACCGAAATGAAGGTTGCTTAGAAAAATCATTATTTACGGCATAAAAAATTCGATTAAGGACCTGAAATTTTCAGAGAATGTAGATGAAACATGTAAGTATCAAATCCCATAAAGTTAAAAATTTCAGCCAAAGACAATATTTTATGATTTTGAGGCTCTAAGTACTAAAGACCCATCCCGACTTTACACCCATTCTCTGGGAGCCGGTCTCATATCATAGTAGCTCGAAATATATTGATCGGACTACAAAATGCGCAAAAAAGGCACATTTTAATGAAATTTTCACTGACAGTAATTGACTTTCTATAAGTAACTTTTACTGGTGACTTGCGGTATTCTTGGATCGCACCGCCGACGGAATCGGTAGCGTCTATCACTAGAATGCCGACAGTGAAAATGACAATAATAATGTCAAAAAGGCCATGAAAGCGCTAGATTTGTCGATCTAGCACGGCAACACCAATTATGTTCATATTTCACTAAATAGCATTTGCAACTTAACCAGGTGTTGTGCGAACTTAATACTGCACACACCGTTGGCGATGCTCAGTCATAGTCAGACTCATAGACATAGCATAGTCGATTAGACAACTTTAATTTAATACAGGTCTAAAATAGCGAACATTTGATTTATAGAACTACGAGTACGATAAATAAATACATGTTTACACTTTACATTGATTCACTACTACTACTACTCTAGGGCTGTTAGGGGCCAACAGCAACAGTGTCACACTGTCAATGAACCCCCTTGATGAAGAGACCGCTGAACAAATTTCAAATTTATGAATATTGCATTATTGGTTGACATAAAAATCAAATAAATAAATAGTGAAAAATCATGAAGAAAGGCAAATGCAACATCCATCATCAACATCATTCTCATTCTGTCATTACAATTTACAATTTACAGTTTATACATCAGTCCGAATTTTGAATGATCACAATGTTTATTGTCATTGATTTAAATTTGAATCTCAAAAATAATTAAGAGAACAGATTTAGATTTACCTCTTCCGCCATGATTCAGTCTCAGATCGCAAAAATGAGTCCTCCACTCTCACTCTCAGGCTCAGCTCCAGTAATTGATGATCAGCCTCAAAGTTGTGTTGCAAGATGAAAAACAGCTCAATTTCACGCCAATATTCTGTCCGATATGGAATATGTTTGTAGAAAATCTCACACTTTTACACAGCAACAGGCATACCAGCTGCAGTTAATGTACAGTACTGCAACATGTACTGATGATAATGCAGGGCAGTTCTTCGACCCGTCGTAAACCAACAGTTAACATAGCCCGCTGCATATGCATGCATGTTTGCACAGAATTGCATGATAAACGCATTTGTTGACATGCAAAGTGACACACAGGCAGGGGAAAATCCTTCTCCAATGCGATCGCCAACGTAATAGAAAATCGGTGGTCATTGGATAATGCGCCTCGCGGAATGTTAGGAATTCGGAATGGGGTTTCTCTTCATACTCATCAATAATTGAAGGGAATCGAAGCCCATTATATTTATTTACAAACAAAGATACATCTGTTCGTCTTGAGAGACAGCATGGTCAGGGGAAAAAAACCCACATTTCGCATTTTAGCGCCAAACAAAACACAGGTGTCGTAAATGTTTGCAAAGTTGGTGTTAATTGGTGGCCAATCGCAGAGGTTGTAAGATTGGCGGCACGTTCTTTGATCTCATTGACACATGTTGTGGTTATAGTGTCAGGTGATTAAATTGTAAACAAAACGATCATGTGGCTTCGCTACCATTGACTGTACCGTTACGGCTTACGCTACACGTTACACGTATGCAGAATACACCGTTGTGTGTGAATGCTAACTTATGCAGTGGTTTGTAAATGCAATTTGAATTTGGATTGGTGTTACTTAGTGTCAGCTGAAAAATAGTGTGAAAACTCTCCCGATTTGAATGAATTACAGGTTCATCGCCTCATTCCATAACTATTCATTCAGGAATTTCATGGTAAGTTGGTTATAATATTCAGTGAACGTTCAAATAATTCAACTGAGCTGAGTGAGCTGAGACTGAGTGACATGTGTCTGTGAATGTTGATGATGATATCATTCATTGATGTGTATAGCCGGCCGGCTATAGCCTCAACAAACTAAGGCTCAAACTCAAACTAAGGCTTTGCCTTTGAGTTTGAGGTGTGTTAGTGTGTGAGCAAGCTGTTTGTTAACTTTATTTATTTTTTCTAGAACTTTTTAAGTGAGATTGTTTATTTAGTTTTGACTTTTGTAACTGGCGCTGGCCAGCCCCAATCACAAGCTTTCGCTTTTCACTCAGGTCAGGGGCTCCAAACCATTATTGTTTTGATTTTGTTGTAAATGTTGCAGTGCTGTAGTCGAGTCCACAAGTTCCGAGTCCGAGTCCCAAACAAAATCCCATATGTTTTACATAGGGACTCGGCTCCGAGTCCGAGTCACGAGACCATCAAAAGCGAGTCCGAGTCCGGACTCGACTACAGCACTGAAACGTTGATTACCTTTTTATATCCTGGTTGAATAAATGAAATGAACTGAAAATTAATTAATTGCCTGCTTTTACAATACGTTTTAGATGTGGCTCAGACTTAGCTTACTTCAATTGGCATTCTCTTTGCAGACGTGCCCATGTGTTCTTTCAGTCATGCAAACCAAGTCATGTGCACGTCTGCGAAGAGAAAGCCGTTCAATTATTTGAGAGTTACACAGACAGATCTAAAGACTACATACTCGTCACAGAACTGCAACTATCAATATTACAGCGAGAGTAGTGAGTAGTGTACTTAATTATTTTATTTTTTGTTCCTAAAGCTAAACCAAAGATTCTGATGAACTAAACACTGAATGCTACAATACAATGGAGAGTAAGGGAGAATCAACAAATGGAAACGATGCGATTCGTGTAGGAGAAATTGACGGCTTATGGACATTCATTGCAAACGTAAGATTTCAGAATACTTTCATCAAAATAAATCATATTTTCAATTTTTCATATATATGCCTATTTACTTGTGTCGCTTCGTAACACAGATGTTCATATTTAATGCCTAAAATGATGTTAAGTTCTGTACATTCAGTCTTTATGAGTTTATGTAAAAGTTATGATGATTTGTTACCAATTTTTTGACTGGTTAAATGTGGTGTAAACTTTAAACCAGGGGCAAGTGATAGGTCTTGAGCCTCCGGCTCCTGGAAATGGTAGCCAATGAAAATGTTGTTGTTGTTGATTTAACTTTCAATGACTAGTTTGATTTAGGTGCCTGCATCCAACTCCAAGATCCAAGTATGTTTTTATACTTTTTAGATTGACTGGTCTGAGCTGTGAGTGTTGTCCCTGGGTAGCCTTCCATGTCTTCTGTTAACTAGATCATCACCATCCTCACCAGGAAACAACAATGTTGATATCATAAGTTCCTTCTGGGCTGTCCTACCAAAACCATTTACCTGTAGATCTCAACAAAATAATGCATGCCAATTGTTCCAACTATTCAAACCAAAATGAAGTCGACTTCAAATGTTTTTCTTCAAATGTTTAAAAGCATGCCAATCGATCCTAAATTGAAAATTGAAAATCAACAAATCAGTCTCTTTTCCGACGGTTTGTTTACTGTTTTATTGAAATGAATTAATATTTTTTGACACAAGTTGGCGATTATTATAAGTAGTTTTTTAGCAGTATTTGTCCTCAACTTTTTTGTTGTTTAGATTGACTGGTCCGAGCCGTGGCTGTTGTCCCTGGTAGCGTTTCATGTCTTCTGCCTGGTTATCACCATCCTCACCAAGAAACACAACAACTTCCAGATCATCATCTTCCTCATCATGTGTAAGTAGTTCAATTAATAGTGGTTAACCCATGAATTGCTCGGGGCCAGTTTTTTTACCGTAGATCCCCCAAATCCTATATTATGTAAACCAAAAAATCAAAGGGATTTACCTTCTTGTAAATTTAAAAACATGTTATTTAGTTGAAACATACTAAGTACCATCACAAAACCAAAGAAAAAATTATTCTTCGTCGATAAGTGAAATTTTACAGCAAAAAATGATGTCAAAATTTGTACAAAGATGTTCTGTACCACAAACATTTGAGCATGTGGGACTACACACAAATAATGAGTACATGTTTGTCATCAGATAGACCCTTTTCCCACTGCAATGCTTGAAATTGGCACATGCCTGCACACCCTGGGCCTTTAAAAAATTAGCTTCGGCCACCAAAGTTTCATAATATTATATTTGACTTGTCTGAATGGGCAAACAATCATATTTGTTCATGGTTTAAAATAGAATATAATTTGTCATGGATTTCTTTATTAGGGACAACCAGATTCAGGTTTTGGGCCTCTCAAATGTAATTTGTTCTGGTCCAATTCCTGTGTTTTTACCCTGATATAAAAAGGTCATTTTCATGGTCCAAATATCTAGTGCTGTTGACGAGTCACGGGTACCCGGGTCCCGCCGAAAAATGTCGAGTCCCGGGCGCAAAAATCGATACTCGATATCCCAAAAAAAAGCAAAAGTCCCCTTTTATTCGCTATCGGCATAAATACGCTGCATTTTTGTCACTTGAATGAACATGTTTTCCCAGCGGCGTGACATGCCGATAGCGAAATCAACAAATGGTTAAAATTCGGGTACCCGTGACTCGCCCGAAAAATTATCGCGAACCCGGGAGGGAAATACTCCCGAAATCGACACCTATATCCTACAAATAACAAAACTCCTTACTCCTGTTCGAAACGTCGAGCCCCTCCTACCACCCACCCTCTTCTTACAATAACTATACCGCCGCTGTAGCTGTTATTAGAACTACAAGCTCAAGAAAGAATACCAACAGTCCTTTTTTTAGGACTATCCTAGAAAGATTACCAACAGTCCTTCTCAGGACTCACCAATCCTCCCCTCATTCATGGTGCAACTGCAAACCACACATATTAATAACAAAACTGTGAACTGTAGTTTTATCATTTTAGATTGTGACAGTAATTGCTGTAAACTGGAAGTAAGGGCAAGATGAAAATATTGTTTTCTTCTTTTTTTTCTTTCTATTTACAGTGCTTATGATCTACTTATCAGAGTACCTCAATGAGTATGCAGCCAAACATTACAGGTATGTATGATAATTTGTTTGCTTATTAAGTACTGCAACTAATATTCAGTAGTTCAGAAACTTGTTATTGTTTGGGTAAAGTTTGTTATTTGGTTTGTACAGAAAACATTCAGTCAATTATGTTGATTATTTTCATATGGGACGGCCCTTTATCATCACCATAAGAGAAACCCAGCCAAGGTTTTGAACCCAGTCTGATTATACACTTATCAATTGTATGACGCACCTCATGACCCCCGGGAATAGTGCGTCATGGTTGGGTCATTTACCACAACATTTTTGACGCAGGTAGCGTCAAGGCAACCCTTGGTCCGTCACATGACGAAAGGGGTGCGTCATTGTGAGTCAGTTTACCCGTCATGGTTCGTCAAAATCAAGAGATGGTGCGTCACAAAAGTGACCGTATGTACCGTCATTGTAGTTGAATGGTCCGTCAAAATTTGGACACAGGGGTGCATCATGGTATACCAAAATCCGACTCACATAGGACCAATGACGCACCATTCCCGGGGGTCATGAGGTGCGTCATACAATTGATACCTGCATCAGTGCGAAGAGAAGAGCTCTGACCAACAGACTTAAAACACCTCTTCACACAACCTTTCAGAATTGTGTACTCTTATATCGAGGCCCAACACTCTCTATTTTATTTATTAATTTTGTTATTTGTTCTAGTGGCCTAGTTGGGCCTGTTGAATAAATTATTGTGATTTCATAATAGCCTATCATTTGTGCAATGTTTAGTTTAAATCTTCTTAAAAAGATATTTCTCCTAATATTACTGCATGCAAATATGATTTTTACTTACTTTCATGTACATTTGATATCAAATGCCAATTTACATTTCAATATTATTGATTTTAAGTTGTATTTTTCTGATATAATTTGTTTACTTTCAGGATGTTTTCCAGATTACAGTACTTCGATTCTAGTGGTCTTTTCATTTCTGTGGTCTACAATGTCCCACTGCTTATAAACTGCCTCGTCATGATTGTAAGTTCATTCTTTAACCTGTTCAAGACAATATGGTTTTATAAATGGTATAACATGCTTTCTTCATATCCCAGCCAAAGTATTTTGGGGAATTAATCAAATGTGATGAAATACCGTTAATTAATTTAAACTTTTTTTTAAATGTTTTTGGGATAGTTGAGTTCTGGTAGAGAGAGTACAGTTTTAGTCAAACTGAATTTTAGTAACCAAAACCTGCACCATTACATTACAAACTAATAATTATAACTCCACCATGCTCAAAAGGAATACAACAATTACAAACAAAAAGTAAAAAGCCTGTTATCATTAAAAAAGAACTGTTTAAACTAAAGAGGGCGCTTTCAAAAAATGCATTTGTTTAAACCATAAAATATTGTGCATGTGATGTTTTGTTGAAATAGTGATTAGATAGAACTATCTAAAAACCTCTTTTGACAATTTTTGAAAAGAGGAAGCATTTTAAAACAAATTTTAACGGCTGGTTCCAAAATTATCGAATAATTGTGGGGCCCCACATTTATTCCAAATGGTTCTGTTTATTATTTCAGCCGTTTCTGAACCGATTTTGATCAAATAAAGTTTATTCTGCCATTAAAATTGTATGCTCTTTCAAATTTGACACTCAGTTTTTCATTATCTCACAACAAAATTATTTTGTGTAGCGCCCTCTCTACCAAAACTCAACTATCTCTTTAAATGGTTTTAACAGGTCTGTTACAAGATTTAGTTGTTTATGTTTTCAACAAGTTTTATTTCATTTGTTTGTTTTTTTAAGTACTGTGTCTGCTGTTCGGTCACTTTGGTGTTAATGGCTCTACTCTGCAGCAAAAAATTATTTATAGGGCAAGCAAGCTCAGCTAAGAGAGAATTTCAAATTGTGTAATTTCTTGAAAGTCTGTCAAAAATATTGCATGTAATTATGTTGTTTTTTCAAACGTTTATCATGTCAAATATCTGTCTTTGTTTAATGTTAAGGCCCGTCAAATGTCAAATATTTCAAACACGGGGACAAATTACCAGAAATATAATTGAAAGTGAGCAGAGATAATGGGGCTTCTCCGGGATTTGAACCCGAGACCTCAGGATTACAAGACTGGTGCTCTATTGACTGAGCAAGAAGCTCCTGTGATGGTTGTTCATCCATAAAACCATTTTCAATGCTTGATGGTCAAAAGTGTATATTGTATACCTTTCACAAACCCAAATGATAAGAAATCAACTTAGGGATATGTGCGAGGGATAACCAAAGTGATGCAGCATTTTTTATAAATCATTTCCCACATACATTGTAGAGAAACTGAATATGAATTGAAATGAGGAAAGAAAATGTGTTTACAATAAATTTTGCTCTATACATGTATCTCTTTACATTGTCCAGTGTTTATGGCTCCAAACGGCTGCAAACATGATTGTAACGGTCAAGCGGGGTCGGCTTACGGAGAAGTCGAGGTTGTGTCAATTCTTTTCAAATATCTGTCTTGTGTTTCACAAGGGCCCATCACATTTTCAAAAAACATTTAATTTTTGTTTCATTTATATCTTGCCTTCAAATTATTTATATCTTGTTGTATTGTCCAGTGTTTATGGCTGCACACGGCTGCAAACATGATAGTGACGGTCAAAAGGGGTCAGCTTAAAGGAGAAGTCGAGGTTGTGTCAATTCTTTTCAAATATCTGTCTTTGTTTCACAAAGGCCCATCACATTTTATACAAACAAAAAAACATTTAAGTTTTGTTTCATTTATATCTTGACTTCAAATTATTTATATCTTTTGACATTGTCCAGTGTTTATGGCTGCACACGGCTACAAAATATGATTGTGATGGTCAAGCGGGGTCAGCTTAAAGGAGAAGTCAAGGTTGTGTCAATTCTTTTCAAACATCTGTCTTTGTTTTACAAAGACCTATCACATGTTATACAAAAAAAAACATTAAGTTTTGTTTCATTCATATCTTGACTTCAAATTATTTATAATATCTTTTTACATTGTCCAGTGTTTATGGCTGCACACGGCTGCAAACATGATAGTGACGGTCAAGCGGGGTCAGCTGAAGGAGAAGTCGAGGTTATCCGTTGACGGGACATCGGAGGGACAAGAAGCTTTGGAGAAGGACTCGGACAGCAAGAAGAAGGATTGAAAGGTATACAGTCAAACCAGAAGGGGAAAATATATGGGGGCTCGGGTCGAATTCGCCCCCGAAATGCAAAAAAAAACACTCGAAAATCACGAAAGAGACCCTGAAAATTTATTTAGAGTTCAATGTAAATCAAATTTTGGAGTGTCATTTTCATGTAGGCAAACTCTAAAAGTAGCTCCCAATTTTTTTATTTTTTAATAATAAAAAAAATAATAATATCCTCGATTTATATGCGCCTATCACGATTGATAATCATCCCATGTCAAACCTGGGTGAAAAGGTGGTCTCTATCTACAGGCAGTTTCATTTACATAGATACTGATTTCAAGGGAGTCAAGAATAGGGGTCTTTATAGACAGGTGGTCTATACTGGTGGTCGCTAGAGCAGGTTCGACTGTGTAGTTAGAAGAAAGAAAGATTGAAAGGTATAGTTATGCTCCCCAGGGAGTTGAAATGGTGCGCAGCGGGGGTCGTCAATGCCCAAGAATGTAGTTTGCTTGCCCGAATTTGGTACATACAATGTACATTACATTAGAATCAGAGTATTTGATCGTTTATTGCACCTAAAAGAGTCCGTAAAAACATGAGAAAATATGAAGCATTGAGAAAGCCCGAGAAGGACTGAAAGGTATAAATATGCTCCCTTGGGAGTTGAAATGGTGCACAACCGGTCTTTCCTTTGATCAAAACATTTTGTTCGGACTTGCCCGATGGGGCAATGTTAAAGGGGTAGTTCAGTTTTGGTATAGAGGGCACTGCACAAAATAATTTTTTTGTGAGTGTAAAATTTTAAAGGGCATCTGGGGCCCAGATTTATTCGATGACTTTTTTATAAATTTAAAAAATGCTTACACTTTTTCAAAAAATTTCAAGAGATTTTTAAATAGTATCACATGCATCATTTTGTATGAAAAATGGTTGAAACCAGTGCTTTTTTTTTCAGAGTGTCCGTTGTGTTTTAATGGCTTTTTTAAAAATGATAACAGGCTTTTTACTTAGTCGTTTGTAATTTTCTCTACCTTTCGAGCATGGTGGAGTTATTACTATTAGTTTGTAATGTTATTGTGCAGGTTTTGGTTACTAAAGCTCAGCCTTACCAAAACTGTACTACCCCTTTAAATGATAATAATGACATTACTACTAATTACTTCTAGTCAAAACAATGCATGCTTTTATATGATTAATGCTTGAATTTAAAAGTTCACTTAAAATTTAGAATATTTCTAAGAATCTTGCCCAAGATGATAATAATTATTAATATTTGTATTTGGGATAACCATGAAATAAGCCTCAATTCGTGTTTATTAGTGATTTGTTTTGTTTTTAATTATCACTTTCACTCCATTCTCTTCACCTAGAATAAATCAACCACACTTGGTACACTTTCTTAGTACATTCTTTATTTTCAAACATGAATAGAGACTGAGTACTCATTTATATACATTTCTATACAAATTACATTTTCTTTACATGACACATTAAATAAACATTGCATTGGTTTCAAGTCAACGGGAATCGAACACGAGAATTCCAGATTTCCAGCCCGGTTCTCTAACCATTGACCCACAAGGCCCTAATAATAGTTTAAATAAGTGCTATGAATACTCATGTGAATAGTGATATATAAATAACCATTATAATAATAATAATAATAATAATATGTACATTTATATAGCGCAGCTACTATAAATATATACAATGTACTCTACTGCGCTTAAATAATTATTTAATTATTATTACCCATGGTCATCGGGTACATTTCAAACCCACACAATTATTATTATTGTTAGGGTCAGGGTATGATTTAATACTTACTCTACTCTAGGATATAGTGATTTTTCTTGAAATTATACATATTAAACTAAACTGTTTAAAGAGATCTGGTAACATTGTCCAAATCCACAAAACTTAATTGGAAATCTAGAGGTTCTCTCATACCGCGTTGTCATAGAAGCATGAAACAGGTTTTTATTTTTTGAATTTCCCTTTCGTTAAAAAGACATTTATTTATATTTTGTCTAGATTTTAACTATCCTCTGGATAGTCATAACTGTGTACAGTGCAATGAGTAAGGGAATATCACTTTGCATTTTTGCAAAATGACACATTTTACCAATCATTCATCACTTTCTGCAGGTGCCAACAAAGTTACTAGATCCCATTAATTTCTAAGTCTAGAATTCTATTATAATATGCACTCTATAAATCACATATCAATCAAGTAGTTGAGATCAAATCCCTATTGCAATGTCTGGAAACAAAGCACTGACAATACAATCAATTATAAATATAAGACAAAACATAATGTGTTACAAAATAAATGTTTAAATTGTATCAAACAAAGGTGCAGTGGAACTACTTTATAACAAGCTCTGTTATAACGAGGTACCTGATATACATGTATAACGAGGTAATTTCACAGGTATAGGTTCTACATGTGTGTACATGTATAATATACTATTTGTAAGCACTGATACAACAAGATATCTGTGGTAACGAGGTAATTCAATGGACCCGAGGTGCTTGTTATAACGAGGTTTCACTGTATAGTTTTAAGTACAAAGGGATGTACAGTAAGGCTGTTGACGAGTCCCGGGTACCCGAGTCCCGCCGAAAAATGTCGAGTCCCGGGCGCAAAAATCGATACTCGATATCCCGAAAAAAAAGCAAAAAATCGATTTACGAATTTGCTGTATTTTATAAGATGATTTATTGTCATAAATGCGCTGCATTTTTGTCACTTGAATGAACATGTTTCCCAGCGGCGTGACATGCCTATAGCGAAATCAACAAATTGAGAAATTT
The DNA here is from genome assembly GCA_037951105.1 of Echinarachnius parma. Classification (NCBI taxonomy): domain Eukaryota; kingdom Metazoa; phylum Echinodermata; class Echinoidea; order Clypeasteroida; family Echinarachniidae; genus Echinarachnius; species Echinarachnius parma. The sequence goes on from JBAMJV010001903.1 coordinate 24,297, forward strand.
CGGGTACCCGGGACTCGCCCGAAAAATTATCGCGAGTCCTGGGTAGTAAATATACCCGAAATCGACAGCCTTAATGTACAGTAAACTACACTTAACCCGCTGCTTACTGGAACTGGGTGGGCTATGTACAAAGTCTATGGGAATTTCAGAATCTCGAAGGGAACGGGTTAATAGGGTACCTTTTAACCCTTTGCCTATGGGAACCTGGCCCCATATTCATGAAACCCCGCTAGCTTAGTTCCTTGCTAAGTGTATTTTAAATGTGCAGTTTATTGAGAAGCAAACAGTTTTCCTAGTCCCTAATTAGGGTCAACTGGGTAAGCCTTAGGTACCTTCTAAGTTAACCTTAGTTAGCAACTAAATGATCTTGTGTATAATTCTTAGCCACGTCATCCAAAATAGGCTTGGCAAGAAACTAAGCTAGCAGGCTTTTATAAATATGGGCCCTGATTGCAAAATCTAGTAGGAAACATGTTAAAGGGGTAGGAATTCACCAAGCACTCATTCTGTTTCCTGAGGAAAATTTCACCACTTCGTCGGATACAGCTGTCAAAGGGATTAATTATACCTTGAAAAAGTCTACCCCATTAAACAGAGTTTAGTGTTTGTACAATATAGATATAAATATGCATTTTTGTCTGCTTGGCATCCAATAATCGAATAAAGATACATGTAATGTCTTTGGTTTGTTTTTGTTTTTTATTTGCCAGATGCTGTACATGTTGAACAGGGGCTGGAGTATGGTACCAATGCATGCAGCGCCTCCCCTCTGTAGCCAATTGCTTCGCTCATCAATGGACGTACAATCAAACCTGTGTATAGTGACCTAGGGAACAAGATAAGTGGCCACTGTAGACAGGTGACCGCTATAGACAGGTTCATCACAATGGTGTGTACAATTTAACCTGTGTGTAGTGACCACTCTCCTATGGACAACAAGAAAATGGGCCTCTGTGAACAGGTGACCGCTATAGACGGGTTCATCACAATGGTGTGTACAGTCAAACCTGTGTATATTGACCACGTATTGGAAAGAAAAGTGTCCTTTGTGTACAGGTGACCTCTATAGACAAGTTCCATAACAATGGCCCGTATTCACAAAGGAGGTTTGTACAAACCCGGTTCAAACCGCGGTTTACATCTATGGAATGCCAATTGTAAACTGATGGAGAGAGAATGTGTACCATCAACATTGTTAACAAGTAAGGAATTTACATTCTCTCTCCATCAGTTTACAATTGGCATTCCATAGATGTAAACCGCGGTTTGAACCGGGGTTTGTACAAACCTCCTTTGTGAATACGGGCCATTGTCTTTACTTTGAAAGGATCACTCTTGGAGGCCACTACACATACACAGGTTGGCTGCTATAGACAGGTTCCATAACACCCTTTTTCTCTGCAGGGGATCACTATGGGCAGGCTCCATATGATTGTCTTGCTCTGCAGGGGATCACTCTTAGGTCACTATAGGCAGGTTGGCTGCTATATAGACAGGTGACCCCTATGGACATACACATGTAGGATCTCTCTTGTGGGCCAGTATAGGCAGGTTGGCAGTTGGCTGTTATAGACAGGTGGCTGCCAAGACAGGTTTGAATGTGGCCGTCTGCTTTTGAGATGAAATTCAGGATCCTGCAATACACACATGGGAGAGAAAAAAATTAAAAATTTCAAAAGACCTTGATATCATAATCAGAACATGCATGGGCGTTGACTTACGTTACCTATTGTTAATCGGGGGATGAATTAATAATATCATTGTAAAGCGCTTAGAGATGATTATCAATCATATAAGGCGCTATATAAATCGAGTATGTTATTATTATTATTATTATCATCCCCTCCTGAACAATAGGTATCAATTACAGATCGACGCCCAATCAGAACATGGTCTGCAGCATAGAAGACAAAGAAAAGGAATTACTGAATACAGTAAAACCTGTCTACACAATAGAAAATGTGTGGGTTTTATTTTTGGTGCAGTATATCGAGTATTGGCGGGTCCAAATTGAGTGTGTGGGTTCAATTTACACATGGTGCTTCAAAATAATAATATAAAATGATGTGATTTTTTTTCCATGGTTAAAAAATGTCTGCAGTTGAGAATACAAGGTTCATTCACATTTCACCTTCAAAATGCTTCCCAGAGAAATAGGATAAGTGGTCTTTATAGACAGATTAGCGCTCTAAAGGAGTTATATCGGATGAAATATCATCGCAAAACACCTGGCATCGTTATTTATTGTACACATTCCTCATTATTGCATAATTAGTATAATTATTTGATTTAAATTACTTACATCTAGTGCTGCTCTCTTTCTTTGTTAATTATTGATATACTTTACTGATATTTCTTCACAAATCGTGAAAAAAGGGTTCGTTGGCTTGTAACAATTCCTTGTAAAGTGTGCTCACTTGCAAAGTGTATTTGGAATTAATGGTGGTATTCGTAAAAGATATTATGTATTCTATAAATTTGAAATAGGGAATATTTATGTATTTGCTTTAACCTCTCTATAATACATTAACATTTTTATATTCTATTTGGCACAAATCATTTGTATAATTTATTGTATATTGTGCTCACATAATTATACATGATTTTAAAAAATTAGTACAATTCTAAGCAATGCTTGAACTTTTAATTGCCACTTTAGGTTTAATACCCTTAAGAATACTCGATAGTATAGTTAAAATATTGCTGAAAATGTGCTCTTCCGGTGTTAACGACGGGACAAAGGGTGTTTTTGTTATTTATGTACAGTTTGGTTATAGGATATATTTAGTATCTCTTACATATTATGTAACTAATCTTTAGAATTAACTCATTAATTTAAAATAATAACGATGAATATAGTGCAGTGAAACTCTGTTATAATGAGCATCTGTGGGCCATTAAATGTACCTTCTTATAACAGGTATCAGGGCTTAAAACAGGGCTCAACACTAGCACTTGCCCTGTTGCCCGGGACAAGTAAAACTTGATGTCGGGCAAGTCAAATTTCATGAATGGTCTAAATCTATTAACAAGAGAGAAATTGACTTGCCCAAAGGGGCAAGTGGAAACACAAGTTAGTGTGGAGGCTTGGCTCAAAACAATAAAGTACATAGAACCCGGACCTGTAACATCACTTCTTTATAGTAGTACTAGCAAGCATTTACATAGTGCTATTTGCTCTAGAAACCTATCCCTAAAGAAACTCTGGTATCAGGTACAGGTATCTCGCTAAGAGGTTCCACTGTAATAATATTAATCTCCTTTTTTTTAATGGCATGCGATATGGTGAGAATCATAATTAGGTAAATATATAAAACCAAAATCCAAAACAATTATTGGAACAAAATTATGGTGAGTAATTAATATAAAAATTAATTATATTTAGTCAATTTTTGCTGAAGTCAAAACATAATTAAATGTTAATGTTGAATATTAAGCCCACCATACTGCACAATCTGATCCCACGCTGCATGCTTTTAAATATGCATGTCTTGCTTAAAGGGAACCACTACCCAAAAATAGTATTCTCATAAGTGAAATGTTATGGTTTTATTAGTCTATTCCACCAACAAGTTAACAAAAAATGATGTAATTTGAAAATCCATCACGATACTATAGTAATTGTTCATGGGTCTGCAGACATTCATTGTCTTGGACGTACGCGTCTACCATGCTTCTATTTTCTCCAGACGTACGCAGGTATAGAATTGGCGCACTCGCAAACCCTCGCAAACATTTTGATGGAACCATCTACCCTGTTGGTTCCATGAGTTTCAGTGATTGATTGCATCGTTTATGAATAAACACAACCTTTCGCAAATTGCTGGACATCTTATTTAAGATCAAACAACGGTACCAAAACATTATCCTGTGTTGTTCTTTGCGTGTTGGTTGCCTTTAAGTTGGCTTTAATTCCTGTTAAAGGGGACCACCAGGCAAAGAACAACACATTATTATATGTATTGGTACCGTTTTGTGATATCAAATAGATACCCAACATTTTGCAAAGGGTTGTGTAATTCATGAACAAAGCATTTAATTTCCACCACTTACGGAACCACTGCTATTTACTGGTTCCATACGGGCCAACCATTTGCGAGTGCGCCAATGCTATTCTATTGTATTCTATTGTAGACAATAGATTCCCGGGCGATTCGTTCGCTCTGCACACACATCGCAATTCACCGCATGCATCGCAGTCTTCGCAATTCAGACCGCAAGAACGCATGCTTTAGAATGGTGATGCGTTTCCAATTATATATATTTTTCTGGAAACATATTTTTGTGAACTTGTTGATGGAATGGAATACTAAAAATGTTACCTTTCTTTAATAAGAATATTGTTTTTGGGTGGTGGTACCCTTTAAGGAGCCCTATTTCTAGCAAATGTGTATTACATTATAAAGCCTCTTTTTGAATGTGCCTTTAGTAAACACTGTTCATGGTGCCAAAACGATGTTCATTATTAAAATGACAGGTGATGTAGTATGTGATGTAGTGGAATTTCATTTGGCAGCTGACGGGGGGGGGGGGGGTTGTCTGTAGAAATTTTTCGAAGTCGAGACCGGAAATCCGTCAAAAATTGTTGAGGTCGAGACCGAGACCGAGACCACTGCTTAAGTTGCGTCTTCGGAGGCCGAGACCATTTATTATGTTGGTCAAGACCGCTAAAAAAGAGGTCACGACACCTTTTACAAATGGTAAAGGGGTTTTGAACCCCCCCCCCCCCCCCCCTGGGTAAGCCTATGCTTAGAATCATCAACAAATATTTAATGTACCCATTGTAGATGCTATGTGCTAGATTTAATTCAATTTTTAAATTAAAAGCACTAACAAAACAACTATATATTCCTAATTGCAGCTATATTTTTCCAGTTTGATGAGAGCATTATGTTAGTGTTAACCAACCTGCTAACATTTAATGATTAAAATGATCCATTGACTTTGTCAAATTAAATTGAAATCACTTTCTCATTTCTTGTGTACCTTGTTTGGTTGTGGTAGCAGAAGAATGAAATTGCTTTAATTTATTGTAATTTCTCCCTAAATATGGAGATATTAATGATTGATTGAACAGTTTTTGGATGCTTTTCAATTGTAGTCAAAATCAATAGACAGGGCTGATACAAATTTGACATCAATTTTTACCTTTTTTTCCCTCTAGGTTAACAATGTTCTCTTTGTTTGAATCATTCACACATTATTCAGAAGAATCTTGCAATGATATTGCTATTTATCATTGAAGTCTCAAATATCGCATTTAGAAGAACAACCCCATTAATTACGGATCAGTGTAATCAGACATTTGTATACTTGTGGACTCGCCAATACAACCAAGTGTGTGTGTGTGTTTGTGTGTTTGTAGTGTGCATGTTTTTTTTGTATAAATGTATCTAAATCGAATCGCAGTAGTAGTAGTCGTAGTAGTCGTAAGAGTCAGAGTAGTAGTATTAGTTGTCATTGTTGTCATAGTAGTACATTGTAGTAGTATTGTAATAGTAGTAGTAGTAGTAGTAGTAGTAGTAGTAGTAGTAGTAGTAGTAGTAGTAGTAGTAGTAGTCATAGTAGTTGTAGTAGTCATAGTAGTAGTAGTAGTATCAGTGGTGGTGGTAGTAGTAGTAGTCATAGTCATAGTAGTTGTAGTAGTAGTAATAGTAGTAGTATCAGTGGTGGTGGTGTTGGTGTTGGTGTTGGTGTTGGTGTTGGTGTTGGTGTTGGTGGTGTTGGTGTTGGTGTTGGTGTTGGAGGTGGTGGTGGTGTTGGTGGTGGTGGTGGTGGTGGTAGTAGTAGTAGTAGTAGTAGTAGTAGTAGTAGTAGTAGTAGTAGTAGTAGTAGTAGTAGTAGTAGTAGTAGTAGTAGTAGTAGTAGTAGTAGTAGTAGTAGTAGTAGTAGTAGTAGTAGTAGTAGTAGTAGTAGTAGTAGTAGTAGTAGTAGTAGTAGTAGTAGTAGTAGTAGTAGTAGTAGTAGTAGTAGTAGTAGTAGTAGTAGTAGTAGTAGTAGTAGTAGTAGTAGTAGTAGTAGTAGTAGTAGTAGTAGTAGTAGTAGTAGTAGTAGTCTGTAGTAGTAGTAGTAGTAGCAGTAGCAGTAGCAGTAGCAGTAGTAGTAGTAGTAGTAGTAGTAGTAGTAGTAGTAAGTGTATTAGTAGTGGTGATAAAATAGTCAATAGGTGTGTAAATTATAATACTGTGCATCAACATGTTAGTGTATAAACTAAATATTTGTATGACCCACCTGACCACAATGCCTCACCACGTGTTGCATTTTTACCAATATCTTTCAGCTATATATTTTTAGGATGAGAAAATTATGATTTTTAAAATTTGTTTATAGACCGATTTCACATTAGATTTTATGCAAACAAGTCATAATTTTGGGTATCATTCACTATAATATGTCGACTGGTGTATATATAAATTTATTGAATTGTGATTTATTGAGTTGTTAATTTTGTGATTGCCAGACATATTAGTAAACCAGTCTTCATAATTATATCACACAATTGTAGACACTTATTCATAGAACATTACGTTTGGAAATTAACCTTTTATTTTAAGGCACTTCTGCCCTGACACTTTTACAACTTAAACAAAAATGTACGTCTTTTTCTTATGTGGAAAGGATTTACATAATATTATATATACATGTATATATTCGAAGAATTATTTAGGGGTGAAGATTCCCTTAAGTTACCTTTAGTGATTATGACGAGGGAGATGATGACGGCAGCGACGACTATGAGCAGCACCATCAGGAACGCGATGATGATGACCAGATTTCGGCGGAATCGTTTCTTCTTCTTCAGGATGGCGATGCCAGCATCGATGTCGGGATCGACGGGCATCGTTGTCGTTCCCACTTCCGCTACCCCCGTCGTCCCCGAAAGATGCGCGTCACTACGTGTCAAGTTCTTCAGCGTCACGCCCGTGACATCGATCGTCCGACCATCACCGCCGTCGGTCACGGTCACATCCAGGTCAGACGAGCGCCGGCCTTCCTCGGGGTAGCGTTCAACTTTCCTGATGAGTAGGACGCCACCGTCGTCGTTCTTCTTCGCGGCGTCGGGTCTGACTGGCTTTGGTCGGGGCGTTGCTGGGATTTCGAGGCTCGCGTCAAGTCGCGTATGCGTGTGGATGGTCTTCGCCTTCTCACCTCTACCGCGAATGTTCCCCAACAGGCCTAAATTCGTTGCCGATGAAGACGGCGTGACTGCAGTGGACGATGAGGAAGAAGGAGGTAGTGATTGTTCGCCCCTTTTGGGTGGATTCTTGTTCTTGCTTTTAGTCTCGGGCGGCCGCTTTTCGTTAGATCCCGACTTTTGTCTTTGCGCTGCTGTCTTTCCATCGGTGTTCTCCCTTCTTTCCCCAGTTCTTTCGACACGGTCGTCCTCCGTGTCTCTATGGGAGAGTTCTGCGTAGATAGGGTCCCGCTGTTTGACCTCGATTCCAGAAGTTGGTTCTGTCCTGACAGACCTCGAAGCCAGTAATGTCTGAGATGATTTCTGACCCGATTTTGATGTCGAAGGTCCGACACCCCCCTCCTCCTCGTCGTCGGTGATGCCTTGGGCAGGAATCCTGGCGTACGGATTGGCGAGTTCATCATTTCGCGCCGATTCTGCTTTCTTCCCACCCGTGGGTATATTTAATTCCTTTTCGGTCGAAGGGACAACATTCTGGAGTCTTATGCCGGGCGTTTCTGCGTAGATGTGGAGCTGTTTGTTGTAGTCATCGTCTGGCACTTTGCGGTCCCTCATCTGAGGAGAAAATTAAACAAAGAACAGTGAGAGATAACGAGAATTATAAAAACAATCAGCGCTGTTTTGTTATTCCCACCTGTTGGTATAGTTGGTTATTATTCTTCTCCGTCGAAGGGTCTACATTCTGGTTTCTCTGCATATAGATGTGGAGTTCCTTGTCATAGTCCTCTGACACTTTACGGTCCCTTATGATTATCTGAGAGAAACAAACAGAAATAGATAATTATAACAATTCGATCTGCGCTGGTTTGATCTTCCCACCCATGGGTATACATAGATTTAGCTCCTTCGATTCTCGGTCGAAGGAACATTCTGGAGACAATCCTGGCGTCTCTGCGTAGATGTGTACAGAGTGTTTACAAAAAAGCGGAACCCAACTTCCACCAGCAATATCTTATGTAGTGAACATAGTTATGTTTATTGCCATATATCATCGCAAAGATAATTTATTACTCTTTCATTTGATACCATATTTGTAATAATTGAGCTTGTAGTTATCGAATTGCAAGCATTTTAAACGAGCAATGTTAAAATTGCTTTGCGCACAAGATTTAGATCTATTCATCAACACGGTATGATGGTCATTCATTGAAACCTCTCCTTGTGTTCGTTTGTCTTGTAATCCTTTTGTTCCGTAAATAAATGAACATGGAGATACTTTTTAAATCAGTTCCTTGCCTGACCATGCAACTAACCACTGAACACGAGCACAAACATGTGCGGACAGACATGGGGGTCATGTGGAAGGACATTGGGGATGATTATGGACCATGAACTCTTCTCAAAGTTGAATAAAATGTAAAACTATGAATCAAGAAACATCATGAAATGTTACTTGACTTTGGCCATTGTTTCATTCTTTACATTGCATTTAACAATTACTTTCTACTCTTGTGCTCAAAGTACTTTTTACATAACCTTTTTTAAACAGGTTTTATTCAATCATCCATGACGTTATCACAACATATTTGGTATCAAACGAAAGAGTATGAATTAACCTTTGATATGACATATTGCAATAAATATAATTAGGTTTATTAAATAAAATATTGCGGGTGGAAATTGGGTTCCGCTTTTTTATAAACACCCTGTATAGCTGCTTGTTGTAGTCATCCTTTGGCGCTTTACGGTCCCTCATCTGAGGAGAACAGTGAGAGATAAAAAGAATTATAAAAAGATCAGCGCTGTTTTGATATTCCCACCTTTTGGTATATTTATAGCGCCTTCTCGGTTGTAGGGACTATACCAGAGCTGCCAAGATTATTGTCATTCGGCTGTATGCATTTGATAGATATCTCCCTGATTTCTGACGAAATTTCTCTAAATCTTCCCGATTGTTGAATTCAACGTTGGTAGCTCTGGACTACATTCTGGAGACTCAAGCCTGGTGTCTCTGCGTAGATGTGGAGTTGTTTGTTGCTTGCTTCTGTTGGCATTTTGCGGTCCCTCATCTGAGGAGAAAAGGAAAGAAACAACGGTGAGAAATCAAACGAATTACAACAATTCCGCAATTCGTCGATCTTGATTATGTTGGTACATTATATGATCAGCCAGTGATTTTCTTCAAACGGGACATAGTTTTTGGAGTCTATATAACTGGGCTGGCGTCTGTGGGGTTTCTGTGCGTAGATGTGGAGTCCCTTGTAAAAATTGACCATGGTATAGTACCACGGTATACCATGGTAAAACCATGGCACGGTACAATACCATGGTGACAAGGTATATTGGCCCAAGTTCTGTACCATGGTATACCGTGGTTATACCATGGTAATACCATGGTTAAACTATGGTACCACGATATCACAGTGGATACTATGGTATGGTATGGTATAACCAGTGGCGTAGCGAGGGTCAAGTGATTGGGGGGGCACAGCTGCGAGGGAGCGGAGCGACCAAGCCCGAGGGCGCGTAGCGTTCGAGGGGGGGGGGAGGGTGTGGGAGGGGGGTGTCCCCCTCCCACGGTAGGGAGCTTTTGCAAATTTTTACTTGAAATAATGCAATTTGGTGCATACCTTGGAAGGAAATTTGATAATACTGAATTAAAGAAATCATTTCCCTCATGATAAAGTATACACACACAATCAAACCTACGTGTACACACACACCAGACTCAAATACTCTCACGCCGTATGCTTGTCTACATTTATTTGGGGGAGGGTGTGGGAGGGGGTTCACCCCCTCCCGATTTTTTTGAAATTTTTGAAATTGGTGTTTAAAATATCACTGTAGAAGTATGGTCATTATTGTCTTTATCATTGTCTTAATCATTGGTGTTAAAATGGTACACAATAGTGAATCTACTCGTTACGTATTTTAAAACGGTAATAGCGAGGAAAGATTAAGCCCGTGAGATGGATCCACGTGATCCTGTATACTATAGAGCCATCGATATAGTCTAGGGCATTGAGCTCCAATGGAACTAAGCAAAAGTGGAGGGGAGACATTGCGAGGAAGCGAAGCGACCGATTGGGGGAGGGTGTGGGAGGGGGTGTCCCCCTCCCACAGTAGGGAGCTTTCGTATTTTGGGGCCTGAAATTGTGCGATTTGGTGCACACCTAAGACAGAAATTTCACGTAATATAAAGTATATAAGTATGGAACCAAACATACTTAATGACAAAGGAGGGGACAATCTCCTCCCCTTTCTAATGTGGGGGACATAATATTCCAATTTTATTTGCATTCAGCGCATATGGACCGAATTTACTAAAAGATATATCATTTCAAATTATTTTATTTTCCGATGATAGTAAACAAATATACCATGCACTGAGAGCCTCTAGTTGAAATTATGGATTCCGAGGTGACAGGAAAAGCACTATGTTCTGAGGGTCGTAGACCCGAAGAACATAGTGTTTTTTCTGTCACCGAGGAATCCATAATTTCACTAGTGGCTCGAAATAGTGCATGATATATTTGTTTTATATCCTTCGCATAATCATAATCATCGCAAAAATAAATGATTTCAATTAAATTAAAGAAAAATATAAAGAAAACCAAAACATTGATCATGGAACCATCACTGCACTGACTATGTTCTGTTTGTGACACTGACCCTCTTTGCGCAATAGACCTAGCACAGAGCGCGTATTGCGCTATCTTTCCATTCATGGTTACGCGCATTAACAACTAATGCGCACCCAAATGCAAAACGCGCGCATCAAAGTGAATAATTAACCTGCTTTAAATACAACACACGTGTAATTGTATGGAGAAAATAGTTATTCGTACATTACACATACAGCTAGTGCAGTGCACACCACGGCCGATTGTTAAATGACGAATTAGTGTCACGACCACAGAAGGACAACGATGCACTGTATGCACCATTGTCGTAATTTTAAAATTCGAATACCGCTACTTTATACATGAAATTCATCTCTAGAATACTCTTTTGAACTTATTGATATTCACGGGTGAAAATGTGCTGTATTTCTTTTTAAATAACTCTTTGAGAAATCTCGTCGAGCATCTTTCGCAAGCTAAAACAATACCTCTGCTCGCAGGGAAGATTTATAACACGCATCTCTATGGGCTCAATATGATCACCCGGCGTCTATGACGTCATTCATGGAATAGCATTTACTATTCCATGAATGACGTCACGCATAGCACATTTTTCTCCATGGGCATAACTATGTTTGGTCACATGACGCTATGTAGACCAATCACTGAACAGGATTTCATTCATGTAGGATATAATGTGCTATAGACATGATAGATGAGGGTCTAATAAATTTCGTATATATCAGTATTTCAGAATATGCGCGCGAAGCGCGCGGCAAAAATTAAGATTTACAGTCCTTTTCAAACTAAAAAAAAAACAGCTATGCTCGGGTCCCTTGAATTAGTTTCAGTAGGCCTATGCTCAACTGATGCAGATATCGACTCTGGAGAAGATGACTGGTGCTCCTTCAATCATGATCATCAACAATATGCCTAGATTATGCATCATGAATTAATGGAACGGGTGTATTTGGAGTGAAGAAATTAGTAAAAGAAGTTTGTCTTTACCTAGACATTTAGGACTACGTAGTGCAGCTATGCGCCTTTATAGCCTGCATGAAGGCGTCAAAATTATCTATAAAAGCGGGAGGCAGATTCAAGATCCTAAAAGGGCCCTTGTTATGATAAACGATTTACCATGCTAGGAAGTTTGTTAGGCCTATACGCGCTCTATGTCTTCTGAAATGCGGTGAGCGTCGATCCTCGCGCACGGGACTGAAAATTTGCATAAGGCGCTATATAGGAAGGATTCTTCAAACTGATATAGGTGCGCTATTGCTAGTACTAGGGAACGACTGTTATGTTCTTGGTTATTATCGTTGATAATGATTATTATCACACATTAAATAAAACGTGATAATAATGAATGATATACATTGTAGACACATTTGGTTTCATGTCGGGTCGTCATTTTTTTTTTTTTTTTTTTTGCCAAACGATTGGGGGGGCACGTGCCCCCCCGTGCCCCCCCCCCCCCGTAGCTACGCCACTGGGTATAACCATGGTACTACCGCGGTAATACCGTGGGTGCCATGGTACTAACATGGTCAGAATATGGGTACCATGCATATTACCATGGATTCCATTGTATTACCATGGTACTACCATGAAAACCATGGTTTTACCATGGTACTTTTTTGTAAGGGGTTGTTTGTTATAGTCATCCTCTGGCACTCCAGTTACGGTCCCTCATCATCTGAGAACATAAAACAGGGGATAAGGAGAGATAATGAGAATTACATTTAAAATATCAAACTGATTTGGTATATTTATGATTAGTTCCTTCTCGGTCGAAAGGGGGGGGGGGGGTACATTCGATCTCTGCGCAGATGTGGAGTTGTTTATCTGATGAAAATAAAAGATAGATAAGTGATTGATAAAACAGAATGACAACAATTAATTTGTATATTGAATAGTTCCGCGCTGCTCCTGTCGATGTCTTATAATAATTTACAATATTACAGTTGTCCGCAATTTAGAAAGACATGAAGAAGAGCCAGTTTCTCAACAAAGATGAAACAAATAGGAAGTCATTCTCGTTACCTTTTTACTGTATATGCAAATGCGATAGTAAAGATATCCTCTTTTACAGGGATAGTTTAGATAGCAATCGGGCGTAGGCTATGTCAGAAATTTGCTGATGACCAATAGGGTATGTCTACCGTTTCACAATATCACTGTTGACGGATTCTTTTTATTTCCCGCTAGCTCTTTTTCAACAAACTTTATTTTTATACAGTTTCTTCCCCATGCACTAGCCTTTAGACATTTTACATTGTCCAAATCCTCAAAATCCAATTGGAATTCTAGCGATTCCCTCACAACTTGTTGTATTCGTATTAACAATAGAAGCATATGACAGGTTTAGGTTTTACACATTTCCATTGCGTTCAAAAGATATTTACGATTGAAGTGTTCAGATGTTGAACTATCCACTGGATAGTCGTAACCGTGTACACAGTCAGTGCAATGAGTGAGTGAATATCACTTTGCATTTTTGCTCATTACTCGATCGGCCATATAACGTCCATTTGAATTGAAATGTTCACACAATACCCAGTGGACATATCATATAACAACATTATTGTATCAACCATTAATCACTTTTTGCACATGTCAACAAAGTTACCAGATCCCTTGTTTACAGATATAGAGGGATATTATATAGACTGGATGGTATATACACTACAGTACAGTAGTGAATCGCAACTTTCAAATGGATTGAAACCACTGATCGATCTACTGACCTTGGACAACTCGTCACGGTTAGTCCAGACGCCCATATCGATTTTAGTGTGACTTGGGTGTGTTCTTTGTAAATGTTTTGTTATGTTGTAGTATAATGCTAAATCCGTTATTCGATACCTGTTGCATCTTTGAACACCCTGCGCTGTACTGTGGTCAATGCATACGCAAACATATGCCATACGCAATATACATGTATTACAATTGAACATACGAAACATGTAGAGAGCTCCCCCCCCCCCCCCCCCCTCATATTTTTGACACTTTACCTTTTATACAAAGCATCACAATGTAACGCTCCTATAAGTTGTCATGTTTGTTCTAGCGGGTCTCATGTATCACAGCATGCATGGGATACATACATACATACGTCTTATAGGTTGTTATTAAAGATAATATTGTTGGTATGTCGTGAGAGTTTGCCTTGCGTGTAACTGGTGGGTTTTTTTTTATGTACAAAATGTAGAGAGCTCCCCCCCCCCCCCCCCTGATCTGTCCGACTCCGGGGGTTGAGTGCAACGGAGAGGACCCCGCCCTGCCCTCGGGGGACGATGAAGAAATGAACATAACACATTATTCATTAATTCGACTCTCGATTTATTGAGTTCCCCACCCCCCCCCCCCCAAACCCCTTCTACAGTGATGTAATAGGGGGCAGTGTGGGTGTAAAACGACACCTTATGACGTCTACTCCATCGATGTCACTTTTGCCCCGACAAAGATCCTGCTCTGATTGAAAGCTTGGCTCCTTTATCATGTGTATGGTGACTCATTTTACTACACTGGCGATTTTGTATTTGTTTTGGTTAATAGTACAAAAGCAGTTTTTAGCAGTAATTTTTTTCATCCACTGATGTTTGATGATCCTTGCTGCGTTTCGCTCTTGTTAACATAGTTAATGTGAACCTCATATTTTTGACACTTTATACCTCTTATACAAAGCATCACAATGTAACGCTCCTATAAGTTGTCATGTTTGTTCTAGCGGGTCTCATGTATCGCAGCATGCATGGGATAGTCTTATAGGTTGTTATTAAAGATAATATTGTTGGTACGTCGTGAGAGTTTGCCTTGCGTGTAACTGGTGGGGTTTTTTTATGTACAAAATGCATCTTTTTCATTGCGCTTTTAAAACGAGCGCATACTTGGCCGCAAATTTGTTAAATGTCATTTGCAAAAAAATGTATTTGTAATGTTGGTCAGCGTCAAATAGTAACAATAATTTATCAGCGCTGCCCCATATTCATTTCGTGTGTACATACTCCATTGTGTCAATATTCCAGTAAATCGTGACCGGTGCAGCGGATAGAGATCCGGTACAGCCATCCGGAAGTCTCAAGCCCTCCGCACACAGAGCAGACTCGAACTGATCCGACTGGTTTTCAGTCGGATCAGCTCAGTATACATTGCCTCAGAACTCCTGTTTTGCCGGTCAAGAGCCAGTCGGAGATCATTCGAGGCCGATTCAATGTTGAATCGGCTCCGACTGAGCGAAACTTACTATATCCTGACTGAAAAACAATCGGATCGGATCGAGTCGGCTCTGTGTGCGGTGTTCGATTCCCGATTCCCGCCGATGCCCAATTTAAAGTGCTAATTTTCATTTATTTATATATTTTATTTCTGGTCGATATCACATTTGTTTGAGATTAAATTGTTTTATTATGGTTATTAGCTTCATTGTTTGCAACAAAAAATAGCTCATTATAAGCATGCAACTGGATTTAATTTTAATTTTATATTTACAATTATTTTTCCAATCCAATATCAATACAAATTATGTCTAATCAAAATTAAACCTCAAATACCCGTGAATAGCTTTAATGTGAACATACGTTTTACACGTTCTAGTAGAACTTTTCATAATATATCACAAGCTATATTGTTCTCCTATACGATCATATTTGTTTAGTGGGTCAACCTGAACTCGCAGGTTTTCATTTATATATTAGTTGTACAATACAATCATGTCACCTCCGCGTGCTGTGGACGTAACCCATATTGAACATTCAAACGTCACTTGTGAAATTCACGGTACGTTAAACGCATTGATCATACTCAAGGCCAAATGCTAACTTACATTAGTTTTGTTATTTTTTGTTTGTATATGCATGTTATATTTCTATTATCATGAAAGTCCGTCCTTGCAACAAAATGGGTTGTTTTTTTTTCTTTCTTGGGGGTAGTGCTGGCGAATGAGTTATATGTATAGAGGAGAGAAAATGTCAATTGGCTGTTGAGGAAGTAACCCATTTCGAACATTCAAAAGTCGGAGCATTAAAGCCAAATAATAGTAAGTCCCCAGTAAGTACTGGGAAACGCCCCACATCCAAACAATGACAAATATGCTTTCATCACCTATATATGCCACGTGAAAGAATAAATCATATAACCTAGATGTTAATGTAAAGATTTGGACAAAACTGCTTTGAAATCGACTAATTGAGTATGTATTGGTTCCAAAATAAAACGATCGTTGACAAAGTTCAATTTAGCCGCGTGCGGAACCGTGTATTTATACGTATACGCTACATGCAAAAGACTATGCTAGCTCACAGTATGTGGGCTTGTCGATATCTTCAGCCCAGCGCTAGCGGCGCGGACAGGTGCAAACGGGCAGTGGATTTAGGCCAAATTTCACTGGCTTGCATTGGATTTCTTCCGATATTTCTGCATTTAACGGATTTAACCACACAAGCCCTTTTTTATACTTATTCAACAATATTGATCAATTAGTCTGGCCAATATAGATGTTTTCAATAACTTTTCCAATACTGTATACTCAAGGGCAAGGACAGATGTACAACAATAATATGCATGGTATTAATGATATAATCATGAAATTTCTTCCTAGTGACATAATAGGCACAACTTTTGTTTTCTTTTTTTTGGTGGGGGTGCTGCTGAAGGAGCTATAGGGGGAGGAATGAAAACCATCACCCATGATAATACACTTGCATTTTGGGAATTGAATACGGTATGTGTACATGAATATTGAACATTTTGTAGTTTCCTAAGAATTGAATAAGTGATTGTTAGCCAACATTACATCAATATTTTACATCAAACATATTAACATAAACAACATAGGTTACCTTGAGGATCATTCTGTGTGAACAAATAATGAGGTATTCCCAAGTTAGTAACCATGGATAAATATATAGCTTCAAGCAGAGTTGCAATAAATTCGAGCTAACTCCCGTTGTGTGTTATCGGCCTCCCCCGTGCTTCCTATGCAGGAAAAGGATTCACGAAAAACAGTCACCGTCCCTCGGATAGGACGATAAATGAATGTCCCGTGTATGAGACACCTCATACACGCTAAGAACCTGGTCAACTTCTCGTAAAGAGTAGGGTGTTAACCCGGTTGACTAGTTGGCCCGCACATCACAATTGAATCAATCAGAATAACTGCGATAATATTCAGAATATGAAACCTGCAGTTTAATTGGAAAGAAGAAGAATAGGATATAGAAATGTAGACAATGCATGCGCGTACGAGGGTGTATACTCCATGCACTGAATGAAATCTGTAGTGAATTAATCTACCTGCTTACACCAATCTGCAAAGTACAAAATATACTTTGATAGAAAGGATACCATGATTTATGATGATTATGTGTGAGCGAATATGATGTCTTCCAAATGAATAAGTTGGTAAGTTGGTAAAAAGTACAAACAAATATTCATGCAATATATAGTTACCTTGATATAAATGATATCATTATTAAATATTCCAAATGAATTGCTTCAACCACATTCACAGTGCAGCTATATTATAGACATTATGAAGACAGGTATGCTTTGTACGGAGTGTGATCCACTTTACTGAATGAAATCTACCTGTTTACAAATTAATTATCGATCTGCGAAATACAACAAATATTAATGCAACATATTTACCTTGATAGAAATGATATCATTATGTGTAAACGAACACTCAAATCTTTCAAAAGGACAGCTTCAACCACATTCACAGCTACAGAGAAATAATTAGAGAGGTATGATTATGTGGTGTACGGCGGAGTGTGCTCCATTAACTGAATGAAATATACCTGCTCATCTCATCGATCTGCGAAGTACATGTAGCGCATATTATAAAAGAGTTATTCCAACCTTGCGTGACGTATCGAGAGGTTTGCATTGTATAATATTTGAGAAAATAATATCGCGCACAATGGAGCATTATGTAGAGCGTGGAGCCACACCACTGCGATTGTGAAGCAAACTTGGCGGAGTTGATCTCGATCGGAACAAAAGACGCACTGGCGAGTAAATAATGAACATGTCCATTTTGTAGTTTGTCGCAGCCGTCTTTACAACGTGTACAATGTGCCTCTTCATCCTGATGTCAATAAAGCTTACGATTCAATAAAGCTGTTGGTGCATGGATTAATTCTCATATACAGCTGCAGCCCAAACAATAATCATATTTTGTCAGTGGCGTGTAGCGTGGTGCGTCTGATTTGGGGGGGGGGGGGGGGGGGGGGGGACTCGAGTAATGGAGGGGGGGGGGGGCACACCTTATGTATTTCTATATGTTTGTACTCAGATTTCCCCATTTGTTGTTGTTTTAGTATCGGGGGCACGTGCCCGCTCCCCCCCCCCCCCCCTGCCCCCCCCCCCCCCCCCCCTTCCCGCAGCTACGCCAGTGATATATAACCAGTGGCGTAGCAACTGGGGTATGTGGTTATAAACGTGTCCCCAATCATTTGAGAATAAAATGTAAAAGACATTCATATCATAAAGTGTCCCCTAATAAGTGTCCCCTAATAAGTTCCCCCCCCCCCCCCCTTATCAGCCTGACCATGCTATGCCACTGTGGATAACATTATAATAGCTTTTTGTCGTTGTACTTTACAATTTATAAAGATGACAACCACCTTCATAATGTCCCTCTTGAGCTAATTTCAATTAAGCATGCATGACAAACAAAATCAAGGCCTGTGTGTGGGTAATCCTTACTGATATTATTATTATATATTATAATAACCGTAAAATAATTATTCGAAATTATACGTGGGAGGAGAATGAAGTCTCATTGTCGGCGATGTTCTTTCATTTCATAATAATATCAACAATTTTGTTGAAGCGGCATGGATATCTGAATGTATTCATAAGATCATGCGCCTCTTGAGTAATTAAAATCTAAATTTAAGCGGACCACCGGGCAAAGAACAACACATAATCATAATGTTTTGGTACCTTTGTGTGATATCAAATAGATGGCCAACATTTTGCAAAGGGTTGTGTAATTCATAAACAATGCCATTAATTACCACTACTTACGGAACCATTATGGCCTCATGGTTCCGTACGCGCCAAACGTTTGCGAGTGCGCAAATTCTATTCACGCGTACGTTTGGAGACAATTAGAATCACGCATCGTTCGTTACATGTTGTAGTATGGTGATGCTTTTTTTCCAATTACATAATTTTTCCGGGAAAATATCTTTCTGAACTTTTTGGTGGAATGGACTACTAAAAATGTTTAAATGCTTTTATGTATAAGAATATTATTTTTGAGAGGTGCTACCCTTAAGTTACGTGGCAAACAAAACATCGGGTGCATGTGTGTTAGTATACAGTCCTATTATAAATGTCCTAAAATATATCATAATAATACATAGGCCTTTATATCGTATTGTACATCAACAAATTATTGGATGCGGCATGGATATCTTACGTTAGCCATAATATCATATTTTGCCTTTTGAGGTAATAAATTAAGCGTAAGTAGCAAATAAACATTGGGTGAACGGTTCATTATTTTGTTAGCAGACCTAAAAGTCCTAAAATAAATCATAATTATACATGGGAATACACTATACTCATTGTTGACAATTGCTTTTTTTTTAATGGTATTATCATAACCTTCATCTTTTAGCTAATAGCAAATAAAGCCTCTTGTGCGTGGATGAAGTAGTTGCAGCCCAAAAAATAGATCATAAGCGGCGAAGTCCGAGCCACGTAGGAAATGTCGGAAATTTCAACTGTCAATCAACATCATAAAGCATTTTAGCTGTTAGTGTCATGGCAGTAACAATAATTTGACGTTTTTCAACAATTGGAAAAGTTCTGAAATGGGCCCTGGACAGTTGGAATTGTATTTTAAAGGGATCAAATGCAAGTAACTTTGTTGACATGTTCAAAAGAATTTCGGAGGGTTGATAAATTGTCTATATAATATGATATGATATGCCCACTGATTGATACGTGAAAATTCCATGGTAATTGAATGTGTTATAGCATATGACCGAATAAAGAGCGAAAAAGCAAAGTGGTATTCACTAACTCACTGTACCGTTGCACTGACTTTGTACACAGTTTTGATTCTCCCATGGAGATTATAACATCCAAACATTTCAATCGTAAATATATTTATAACGAAAGAGACATTTGAAAACAAGGTTGCGTGTAAATCTATCTCTATGGTTTAATCGCAAGTCAGAAAGTGCGCCTGAATGGCTCTGAAAGTGCGCGTGTTTTCTGACTTGCGATCAATCGCAACTTGCAATTTATCACAACTCTTTAGGAAACTCCCGTTCTAGTATGCGTCTATCTGTAATACAAAATCAACCATGTGCAAGAACCACTAGTAATTTTGATAGGATTTTGACAATGTTACTAGATCCTTTAAAACGTAGCCTCCATTAAAAGTGACCTTCCACTTCACATCCCTACTATGTTAACATATATATTGATATAGTCTAGCAAAAGTAAACAGTCCATTATGTTATACATTCTACATGTACATTTTGTATTTACCCACTGTAAAGCAAACCCATAATTTTTTCCCCCGCTTTCCATTTTTTTTCTTCTCGATTCTGATGGAAAAAATTCAGTGCAAGGTGCAGTAGCGTATATCGTGGTCTGACTAATTCGGGGCACACACATTATTGGGGGTGCACACTATGCATTTCTTGATTGTTTAAAGAATTCACCCGTATAAATGTTTCGTATTGTTTTTGTCAAATTACTGGCGGGGCACGGCCATATGCCCCCCCCCCCCCCCCCCCCCCCCGCCTCCCCTCAATAGCTACGCCACGTACTGAACACGCAAGAAAAAGTCTTGTTGGACATATTTTTAAAACAAATTCAAAATAAATCTTGTTTTGCTACAGACAAGCTTTATCTGCCTCACTCATGACACAAAATAGGCATTCTTCATTTAAACATGTTAATTCTACTAAGTATATATTCTCTACTAAACACATTGTTTTTACCGAAACCGCCCACTTATGTATAGTATGTAGTTTCTTGATTCAAGATTATAATTGTATTTGCCCAACATAACGGTAAACTGTTTTGGGTTCACATTGAAAAAAAAAAACCCAAAAATGTAACATTTACAAAGCATTTACACATCAAGATTTACTGCAGATAGAAAGAAACAAACTATAATGATGAGCTTACATAAAATAATTCATGATTCCATTTTACTCGTAGACTGACTTTACTATAGCTAGTAGGCATATTATACTCGCTATATATATAGCACACCTTCTGTTAACTCGTTTTGGAGAATGTAAACAAAAAAACTATATAGTTGGAAGTTTTACGATCAGAAAACGTCCCAGAAGAAAGAGATGTGTTCTTTACAACACATCTATTTCATCGAGAAAAACAAATGTTATACTAGTCTAAAATGACTCATCCGACTGCAGTGTACTAATGTACTTGTTGTCAATTATACATGAATATATAGGTATGCCTGCATGTAATAATAACGGAGCTAGCTCCTTAATTAGAGGACCGTTTGTATGGCACATGCAACATCTTAGACTCGCTTTCGAAAAAGGTTGTTTATATAAATAAACAAGTTTGTCTGAATGTTACATGTTACAAAAACGTTCTTCTGCAAGAATACTTCAGTATTTGCACACAATATTTGTATTTAAAAACCTATGAAATAGTTCGATATCACAAAATAAATCACACGATATTTGCCATGGTGTATATGTATACCAGTAGTTAGTAAATACAAATTATGTCCAGCGACAGAACTATTATGAAGTTTAGGTCTTATATAATGATTAGGGTCAATAAACATATAATCAAAACTTTCTTACCCCCAACTTTAAACGGCCTACACCACTTTGACGACACGTATAAACTGTAATACACCGAGCTCAAGAGGCGCACCGGTATTTTACAAATGATTGGTAAAACTATATAGTATATATCAGTCATCAGTGAATGACTTTCACCCCAAACTGGGCGTAAACACAAGTAACGTACCTGTGGGTGTTGTCCGTTGGAATTACGTAATAAAGAACCACTTTCTCTGAATGCAGAAACTGTCTGCATACATGTACGCTCTCTAATCCCATTCTTATATTATGCTAATTTGGTATAATGGTCCAAGACGGCGCCGCTGAAGCATGTCAAGTGAGTGAGTCTTCTGAATGACCACTGACCACTGATTGATGACCGAGTGACCAGCTAGGAGGCGAGAGCTCGACCATTATAATGACTCAGCTGGACCAGCCCTAGTTCTAGTACTGATGGTTAACTACATGTACTAACTAGGGGCTGATTCTAGGTCATGGTAATTTGTTTGTTTGTTCATTTTGTTGTGTTTGTTTTTGTTCATTCAATATTATCATTGGCTGATTCTAGGTCATGGTAATTTGTTTGTTTGTTTATTTTGTTGTGTTTGTTTGTTTTTTCATTTAATTATCATTGGCTGATTCTGTATAGGTCATGGTAATTTGTTTGTTTATTTATTTTATTGTGTTTGTTTGATTGTTTTTGTTCATTCAATTAGCATTGGCTAATTCTACGTGATGGCAATTTGTTTGTTTGTTTTTGTTTATTCAATCATTATTATTTACATCTAGGACCGCCCTTAAACAAATTAGTTTTCAACCTTATGAGAAGTGCGAATAATAAGGGGAAGATTGTTCCATAGAAAAGAAGCAGCATAAGAAAAGGATCTTTCACCATAGTATTTTAAAGGGGTAGTTGAGTATACAAACTTTACTTTAGTAACAAAAACCTGCACCATTACGGTACAAAGTAATAGTTATAACTTCACCATGCTCGAAAAGTATACACAATTACAAACGACTAAGTAAAACCCCTGTTATCATTCAAAAAGAGCCGTTACAACTCAACAGGGCGCTATTTAAAAAAAATCATTGGTTTTAGCCTTTTTTTCATACAAAATTGTGCATTTAATGTTTGTTAAAATGATGATTCAATAGAGATATCATCAACGACTTTTTAAAAACCTATTCTGATTTTGTTTCAAAGTAGTCTTCGAGCATTTTTAAAAATTTTTCTAAGAAGTCTAAATATCGCCCGGTGATTGGTGAAGAACATTTTGAATAAAAATATATTTATGGATATTTCAGCCGTTTCTGAACCGATTTTGATCAAATAAAGTTTATTCTGTCATTAAAATTGTATGTTCTTTCGAATTTGACAGTCAGTTTTTCATTATCACACAACAACATATCGGGGGGCACTTCGGGAAATACCAAAACTCAACACTACCTTTAAGCTAATTCGCTAAATTCGTATTGAGTTCTTGGGCTGGGCCAAGTGTCAAGTCCCCCGCCCCGGCCCCGTGTGAGAACCAACGCCCACAAACAAAATAATGCGTAATAATATATTATCTTCGTGAAAAGAGGGCGACATTCATATACCAATACAAGGATCATCAATAGTATTGATGTTGTCTCAAAAGATATTTTACTGTAATATGCTCCACAGGGAGTTGAGAAAGTACGCAACATCATTGTGTGGATTTGAAAATGTACCTGATGACCATGGGTAATAATACTTGCGCTTTAAAAGCGCTATAAAAATGCCGCAGGCTATTATTATTATTTATTATTATTATTCAACGTTTATATCCATGATTACTGCATGAACTAATATAGTTTTCCGATTGGCACACATAATAAAAACTAAGCAATTAATACGCAGAGAGCGTAATAATTCGATTTTTCCTTTCAAATTCTGATGTATATTAAAGGGACTTTGTAACATTGTCCAAATCCTCAAAACTTACTTGGAACAGAGTGGTTCTCTCATACATTATCATATTCACATTATCAAAACACGGGACAGGTTTCGATTTTTAAAATTTCCATTTCGTTCAAAAGATACCTCCTACTATTGAAGTGTTCAGATATGAAATTGACTACGGGATAATTTCATGCCGTGTACAAAGCAAGTACAATGAGTTAGTGAATATCCGCACTAGCTTTTTTTCTAATTTCTCAACCAAAAAACATCAAATTTACGTGAAATGTTCACACATTACTTTGTGGACATATCAGATCACACCAATACACATTGTATTAATCACTCATTACTTTTTGCACTTGTCAACAAAGTTACTAGATCTCTTTAATGTCTCTAAACGTTTTTTGTTAATATTTGGAATGGAATAGATTACTAAAACTCGCACCCACACAAATGATATCGATTGACATTTAAATCTCAATGGCCCGTATTCACAAAGGAGGTTTGTACAAACCCCGGTTCAAACCGCGGTTTACATCTATGGAATGCCAATTGTAAACTGATGGAGAGAGAATGTAAATTCCTTACTTGTTAACAATGTTGATGGTACACATTCTCTCTCCATCAGTTTAAAATTGGCATTCCATAGATGTAAACCGCGGTTTGAACTGGGGTTTGTACAAACCTCCTTTGTGAATACGGGCCATTGAGCCCGGGGGGGGGGGGGGGGGGGGGGGGGGGCCACTCAACTATATTGCTGTACACACGCGCGACCAAAAAAACGCGTAAAAAGGGTACTTTTTTCCGATCACGGCGCGTCACGCGCGTGACGCGTTTAGGGTGTCAAAAAGGCCAAAATCAGAAAAAAGGGTATGTTTGTGGAGTTAAACAAATACGCGTTTAGGGTATCTTTTTCTCCAAACTTGTTGAGAGCAATTGACGTAGACCTTGTTTAGGGGTATGTTTTAAGGGTTATACTTGTTTAGGGGGCAAAATTGTCAAAAAAAAGACGCGAAAACACTTGAATAGGGTATACATTTGACCAATGGATAAAACTTGTTTAGGGTGGGTTTGAAAAACCTGTGGTCGCGCGTGTGTACAGTAATATAGTCGAGTGGCCCCCCCGGGCCATTGAGTTTTTGTTTCCTAATGACGATTTTTTTAAAGAAAAAAAGCGCAATTAGGTAGAAAATAAAATCATCTAATTAATGTTATATTATTCCTTATCAATTATGCACCTGCACAAATTGTTAAATTGTTGAATAGCATTGTGATTGTGAGAATATAATATGTGACTAGAATAATTCACATTTCTATTATCTGTTAATGGACCATATTATGAGTTCATTCATTCATTCATTCATTCATTCATTCATTCATTCATTCATTCATTCATTCATTCATTCATTCATTCATTCATTCATCCATCCATCCACCCATCCATCCATCTACATGACTGTATCCATCCATCCATCTATCCTTCCTTTTTTTCATTCATTCATTCATAGTTATACTTCTTCGGGTGAAAGTCATCACAAAAAGTTGTTTTCAGCGAATAAATAGCACTAAAACACCAGTTCATATTTTTACACACAATATATATTTCAAGATTATAATACATGAATTCACAATGTTCAAAATGCAATACATATTCATCAAATACATATGGCATTACCTTCACATTAATAATACAATTTTTAAAATTATAAAATGGAATATAGCAATGAATTTTGGACGGATAATACTAGTCACATAATATCTGCTTTCAAATTTCACTTTCTGCCTAAAAATGGAGGAGAAATTGATTTTAGACGGATGATACCCGAATTTGGCTTACTATTAATTACAACAAAAAGTGAAATATAAATGTATTTTAGATGAATGTCTTGAAACCTTGAAATTGAAAATTTGAATCAGTCAAGTTTTACTTTATTTGTTACAAAAATTAATTCCATTAAAAAAAATGACTGCAGTCAAATACAAAGTACTTTTGCCACGTTGTAAAAAAAAATACACATAAAATGTGTAGCCTACAGTTAAACTTCTTTTGTATAATTTTTTGTATCCACTTCAATATTTGAATTCATACGATAATGCTATACTTTGTAAATGATCTCTTTTGCTGAAAGGGGAAACGGGATTGAAACTTAAAATGGTGATGTCAACCTGTTAACCCATTCATCATACTATAACCGAATACTAGGGTTACAACAGTTTCTATGATATATGAGGCCGGAATTTGCATATATCTAGGCTTTTAAAAATACCCTTGAGTTTTAGTAGAAAGATTTCAACTAATTACAGCCTCATTTCACACAAACGATTTGTCTCATACAAAAACTACAGCAAATTGCAGCTTACTTTGTTTCCGAGTGGCTATGGTGATATGCAAAACATTATTACAGAAGTGATTTGGTTCTTGCTCTAGAATGTAATACAGTCAAACCTGTCTTAGAGGCCACCTGTCTGTAGCAGCCAATGTACGTATAGTGGACACCAAAAGTGATCCCCTGCAGAGAAAATCAATGTTATGGAACCTGTTTATAAAGGTCACCATTCTATACAAGGACCAATTTTCTCGTTTCGCTCAGGTGGTCACCATAGAAATGTTTCGTTGTATTGTGCTTTTATGCATACATGTATATATGATAATTAAATGCTTTTCTCATATTCCTATTCTGAAATACATGTATGTATACTAGAAGTTTACCACATCAGCACAAGCTTACACTCGTTTGTCCATGATTACATAACATTCACATAAAACTAGTATAAAACCATTTTTGTATACATCAATTTCAGCAAAAATCATAATTTTCGTTTTCAGGGTTACTAGAAAATCAATATCCAATAGTAGTTTAACTTAAACAGGTGAATAAGGGGGTGGGAGACCAATAACAAATTACATTTCTCAATCTTTTAGCTCAAGTATCCACTTCAATGTATCAAATAACAAAATACAATGTATTTTGAATGAAGGCCAATAATTCTTTGGAAGTGAGAAAATAATCATTTGTTAGGATATACATGTATGTGTAATACTTCTGTGTGTAGCATATATTGATACTCTGCAAACCATGAATGTTCATGTCACAAGTACTCATTATAATAAATGTTAAAAAACTGCTGAATTATAATAGTTAGGCATCCTCAATACATGACATAAGGAAAAATTATATCATCTTTACACAAACAGACCAATCATGGTGGCTTAGCGGTTAGAGCGTCTGCCTCATGCACGGGAGGTCCCGGGTTCGAACCCAGACGGGGTCATACCAAAGACTTTTGTAATGGTACCTTCTGCCTTCTAGCCAGGAGCGCGGCAGTTATAGAATGGAGAAGGGAAGATAATCACACAAATTACGAGAGGACTGGCCCCCTTCTGTAGCTTTTGCTACATTTAGTAGACATGTAAGAGCTAATTAATCAGAGATAGGCGCTGCCGCCTTATGTGCCAAAATTGGCACGGGAAGGACTTTAACTTACACATACATGCAGCAGCAATAATTCTATGAATGGAGATAATCACTGTTTCTTCAAGATAATACTTCTGCTTACAACATAATGACACCTATTTACCAGTGAAGCACAAAATCTATTATTATATTCAGAGAATACCATATTTGGGTGGAAATGGTTAATATATTAATTGCTTGTTATGATATAAATTACTAAGTTATGGCAAAAATTGGAATGCATATTAAGCTTTAGGCGAGTATAGTTCATGAATTAAATATTCGTTGTGATACTAATGATAGCTGTATTATTAGTTATTATTCCATGTTTTTCTAGAATATCAGCACCACATCCTTAAAACAAAATAATTTGGAGAAAAAGATTACAATCACATCTTTTAACCCATTCCAAATTAGTCCAAAAATATATGCTGGCTTTATTCCATGAAGAGTGCATGTTACACTAGATTCAATACACAAGCCTTGATCAAACAGCCATCAAAATCGCCAGAAATTGCACCAAATGATTTTAATTTTGTACCTAATCTAAAACATTATTTAAATGGGACAGGTATGTTTAGAAACATGCACCTTTTGCATAGTGACTTTTATGCAACATAATCTCCCCTTACACATTTGTTTAAATCCTACATAATTAACACATTACACAGTTATACAAGCTCGGAGACATTTGCATAGTCATTAAATAAACATACACTTAGTACATAAACACAAGTCCAGGCTTATTGCTATATAAGTATAATACAACATAACATTTAATGTATAAATATTTACAAAGGCAATTTGCTTGTTTGCATGTATATCACATCCATGTATGCATGGCTCATATTCAACGATCAACACTGAATTCAAATTTAGTTTAAATGAAAACAAAATTTCATCTTTACAGAAGCTGAAAAGGGATAAATAGAAAGATAGAAAGAGAAAGAGGGGTATGTACAAATACATATATTCAGATAACAGAAAACTTAAAGGACTTTTATCAGTAATCAGTGTGTTTTATCCACACATAAAAAGGAAATTAAAAGAAAACAATATAAAATATTACATTAAAGAGAACAATTTGTATTTACAGTAAACATAAACACGACCAACAACATAAGGCAGGTATGTATTCTGATCTATTCTAAGACTTTCGCGAGTGAGTTAATGGCTTTCTTCGCGCCCTTCGACGTCCCCAGGTAGGCGTGGCATGTGACTTTCATGTGCGCCCGCGAGACCTCGTTAATGTCTTTGAGCTGGGCCAGGTCCATGCGGTACCAGTCGTGCTTGGTGCGGTTTGCGTCTTGCTTCACGCGGTTCTGCGCGTTGCTGCTGTACTTTGTTCGAAGCTCCTCCCTGAAAATAACGAAACAGTGAAAAAGGTAAATTAATAAAAACAATGATAATTGTTCATTTTTATACAGTGCTTCATTTTAATTAAAGGGATATAGTAACTTTGTTGACATGTGCAAAAAATGATGAATAGATTGATAAAATGTATATTTTGGGTGTCTGATATGTCCACTCTGTAAAGTGTGAAAATTCCAGTGTGAATGAATATCATTTGCCGAAAAATGAGCGGAAATGCAAAATCATATTTGAACTCATTGCACTAACTTTGTACATGTATGATTGTTTAAATTCTCTCATGGAGAATTTTCATATCCGAACACTTCAATCATGAATATATTCACAACGAAAGAGAACATCGGAAAATTAAACTTGTTCCATCCTTCTATTGGTAATGGCCCGGTCAGATATCAACGGATATCGGAAACGTAATCCCAACGAATAGACAATTTCGAAATTAAATTATCCGGTGATGAAAGTCGTCTCCATTGCTTCATGTACAAAACACAGAACAACGTACATCACCGGACAAGGAACGGACAAGAAACGTATAGAACGGATGGAAAATTTAGCTCTCCGTTTGACATCCGTTTGCCCAATCCGTTGATATGTGACCGGGCTATTAAACAAATACAAGGTATGTGAGAACCACTAGAACAAGTAATTTTAAATTACAAGTAATTTTTTTTTATAGATTTGGATAATGTTACTAGATTTCTTTCAAAGGATTTAGTAACTACGTTACCACATGCAAAAACTGATAAAAGTTGATCAAAAGTGGATTACTGCAGTCTGTTATGTCCACTGCGTGATATATGAACATTCCATGCTAATTGAACATCATATGGCCCCCATCAGTTCAATGCAAAACAAATTTGATTTTAGAGCTATTTTCATGCAGACAAACTTGAAAAGTATCCCCAGAAAAGGAAATTTCATTTTTTCACCCTATGATTAATTGGAACCATAGGACAATCAACTGAAGTTAAATTGTACATATTATATGTATATCTGATGAAAGAGAAAGAGTCCGGTAGAGCACCGATCTCGCAATCCGAAGGTCTCGGGTTCAAAGCCTAGAGAAACCCTATTTTCTTTGCTCTTTTTTCATTTATTTTATACATTTCAAGGGGTGTTTCACAAAGATCCCAAGTCAAACGTAACAGTAAGTTGGACTTGAACATCATGGAAAGCCATTAGTTTCTTTGTAAAATTGTTAAACGAGTTCTTTAAACAGGCCTACAATTTTGACAACAATCATTAACATTTTCTTTTATTAAAGAGACTTCAAGTTGTTGATGTGAAGTATTGTGGAAAAATTCAAATATTTGAATTTGGGATCATGGATATTGTTTAATATCAGAGCTACGAATGGCTTTCCATAATTTTTAAGTCCCAACGTAGTGTTAAGTTCGACTTGGGATCTTTGACGTCAGTTTCCCTATATGTATGAAAGAGATCCACAACGTACCTTAATTTGGGGACATCTCCCCAGTTGAGCATGCGTTCGTTGGCCATCTCGGGACGGTCAAACTTGACGACGGGCCACTTGGGTAATCTCGTGCTCCCCTTCGCCTCTCGCGCCTTCTCTCCAGGTTTGAGCTTTGGTCTAAAATAATTGTTAAAAAATAATGAAAAAAATAGTTTTTAGATATAGAGAAATAGGTGGGCTTTTCTATAAAAAAGGTTTATATTTTGGAGCCTAAACTCTTTGCATTATTTTGTCAAAACAAGTTACCATGTGTTATTCAATGATGAGTTAAAGTTAAAGCCCTTCCAGTGCCAATTTGATTCATTAGCCCTATGCCACACATCTACTATATTATGTAGCAAAAGCTACAGAAGGGGGCCAGTCCTCTGGTAACTCTGCATGTTTAACTTTGCCTTCTCCATTCTATAAATGCCAAGCGCCTGGCTAGAAGGCAGAAAGTACCATTCTTAAAGTCTTTGGTATGACCCGGTCTGGGTTCCAACCTGGGACCTCCCGTGCATGAGACGTACACTCTAACCGCTATGCCACCATACTCGGTTTATAATATATTCAATGACGACGGGCCGGATAAAGATTATTGTGGGGCCCTTCAAAAAAGACAAAATCATTTTTGCATTTTGTTTTTCTTCACACAATTGACTTATATACTTACACTAGATGCTCTTCCCGGGGTGACCTGGGTGTTGACACGGGAACAGTATCCAGGCTCCTGTACAATCAAAGAGAAATAATAAAAATGGTATTTATTCAACAAACAATATGTCACATTTGCAGCTACAAGCTGAATTGCAGTGGCATGTACTAAATAAAATGCAACAATATTTACAAACTTCAAAATAGCCAAGACAAAATCACGAGGTATACAGAATTTTCATTAATGTGTATGTACATTCAATAATTTATAGAGAAAGAGAAAATAATAACACATGATATTATAAATTTGCCGTGAATACTAAATAAATGAACATAAAGAAAACTTAATTATTACTACGGTAATGAAAATAATAAATAAAGAAATATACTGCTGAAAAACTGCTTATCTATAAAAAAACAATTAGCAGTGTAATCAAACGAGAGTTCATTTGAGCCTAGCTTGCAATCCTAGCAGAATTGTCATCATTATTGACATTTTGCCCCATCATTTGATTTTGAGGATTTTTTTATTTTTTTTCTGTTTGAATCGTGATCAAATGCTTATCAGATGATCACTAACAGCATTAGAGCTTAATAGTAGCCCCTGAAATTCGAAAAAGGGCCCGGAAATTTGTAGCCCCCGAAAAGGAGCCCCCGAAATAAAAAATATTAATTTTTTCGCCGTTTTGCCCTGACAAAGACTCAGCTCGGATCAAAAGCTATATATAGGCACCTACTGACTCTCAATGAAAATGATCAAATAATAAAAAAAAATTAAAAGACAAACAATTCTCGCAGTAACAAAAACGATATAATGATCAAGGCTTGAAATCAACTTGTTTAAATTATGGCCCTTTCAGCGCAATATTAGTAACAGTAAGATTTTTCAAATTTTGGTGGCATTAGTCCACCTGGTCACTGTTTGATATTAACGAGCCCTTGTACATCATCTGCTTCACATATACACAATATATCATCAATGAATGTCCTCTGACAAATTAGGGATTTTTAACAGAATTGTTCTCCTTTTCTTGCCCATTCTTTGCTTATAAAACAATCAATGTACAGGCTTCGTTTGTGAATCATTGTAATTGTGTGCATTTGCGCAACTTTTAAATTAGTTGAGATTTGGTTAAATCTACCCTTGAAATTAGTTAATTCTAGGCTCTTTTTGGAGATGAAAAATTGCGATCGTTACTTTGCAAGTGGTGGGGGAAAAAAGCGTGCAGACGAGTCTGCACGCTTTTTTTCCCCACCACTTGCCAACGTACGATCACAATTTTTCATCTCCAAAAAGAGCTTAGAATTTACTATTTTCATGGGTAGATTTAACCAAATCTGAACTTGTAAGAGGGAATAAACATATCAAGGTACAGTTTTTTCATCTCCGATTTGCCGATTTGATACATGTTTTGTTTTGTCTTTGTTTGTCTTCTTGCGTTCACTACAGTCCCACGCATAGTGTTTCATGCTGTGTTGTGCTAGTGGGGATTTTCGTGCAATTTTCCCTATCTCCGTGTACAAACCGCATCCCCCTTTTCGCCGGTAATTCCGTCAGGAAAACCATGCGGTTAATACACCGACAAATACGGTAACTAAATAACTATAACTTACACATCCATGTTATGTGAAATTTCTGGGTCGACAATTCCAATGGCTGTTTTTCTTGTGATGTATCCATGGCGCTGATGTTCAGGCTGTAGAAAGAAAAATAAGGAAATACAAGTGAAACAAACAATCATTTGGTAAGTATGGCAGCTTAGACAACCTAAGAACTTCAATACAGTATTTTAAATCAGCGTAAAAACAGAAGGGGGCTTATATTGAATTAGCACATCCAGTTCCTAATGAAAGAAAATTTAACAAAACACAACATATATATGATCTAGGATTATTCTTACACTTCCAGATGTAGAGGCCGTGCAGTTGTATAAAGCAGAAAGCACTTATTATCAATGTTTTAGCAAGGATCAGCACAGATGGGAGTATTGCAAAGAGGGGGATACTAGGGCATCTGTTCACTCAATATGCCCTTATTTCCTAGTTATCTTCATCTATAGTTCATATGGAATATTCAAAATAAGAGTACTGGTCCAGATTTGTAAAGTTTAAAACATAGCCTTCATGATAACTGTTGGAAGTATCATTATAATTATATTTGCATGATACAACCTGAATATTAGTCGTGATTGGAAATGAAAGCCAATCTTATTCCACTGTACCTTAATGAAATTGATCTCATATGGGATTCCATGAGAATTAGGACCGATCATCAAATTTCACAAGTATGCCAGAATTTGGAGGGGAATCTGTCTCATTTGGAAGTCCTTGCTAAATGTACGTTCTCATGGAATCAAAACCGACCAAAACACTAACCAAAAAATGTAAGAAAGAACAAACACGAGTATACCTTTAAGACCATCAATAAAAAGAAAATGCAGATTATACTCACATAGTCGAGGAGAAAGTTGACGGTGTATGTGTTGTGGTAAGGTGCTAGGCTGGTCCAGATGAATGGTGAGTACTCTTTGCTGCAAGAAAATGAATAACACACAGGAAATTAAAGTTAAACCAAAAAAGTGAAAGTCCTTCGAATGCCAATTTGTTACCGATACTAGTGCCAATTTTGGGTGTAATCAGAGAAAATGACAGTTGAATTAAATAATGGCTAACTGTTGTTATGAAAAATGAGTCTTTTACTTTACAAGGATATAATACTTGATTTTGTTATTGCCATGAACATATTTCCCTGAAGTCCTTCCACTGGCAAAAATACACAGGGGCTTGCTTTATACTTCCCCTGTCCTGTGAAAATAACTTAGCATGGAACTAAAGCTTGTGGGGTCCCGTGAATATGGGAATATGTTTTTTTTTTTTTCTCAAGACATACACCTTGTAAATCATAGTTTCATGCTAACTCTATTTTTGATGACATGTTTAAGTATGCAACAAGTAAGAAACTGTGTTTACGTAGTTGCCAACTAAGGCTAATGAACACTAGACGGGGAATAAGTAGACTGCTCCAGGTTGCTTACTTCTCAAGTGACTTACCATGGAACAATACGCTAGTTAAGTTTCACAAATATATGGGCAACAATATAAAGTCAAAACTGTCTTAGTAGCCACCTGTCTATAGCAGCCAACCTGCTTATATAGTGGCCCACGCAGAGAAAAATAATGGTTTATAATAAAGGTCACCTGTTTACATACAGGCTATTTTTCTTGTTTCCCTTCTAAAGGTGTTCACTAAATACACAGGTTCTACTGGACTTATAATTGCTTCAGTGAAACCTGTATATTTACAATGTAAAGACCACCCAAGGGACCCTGAAAAATGGTCTATATTTATAAGCAGATGGTCTTTATAGAAAGGTCAATTTATATTATATAAACTATGCAAACTGCTTCCTGGGGAATCAAGATTAGCAGTCTTTATAGACAGGTGGTTGCTAGAGCAGGTTTGACTTTTATTTTATTTATTCATTTTGTATTTATTATATTCTTCTTCTTCTTCTTTGGGTTAATCTGTCTCCTTCAATCATGAAGATTCTTGCAGATACATGCATGTCTCACAACAATCAATTTTGTACATAAAATAAACTGTCATAAAATAGAAATAGAAACACACAGATCTGACAGGTCTGGCAACATAAGCTAGAAGCTTGAAGTGTTGCCTAGTACCTAAGATTTTACAAGTTTGACATATATTCTTACTATTCTGGCTTTTGTACCCTCTGCTTCTCCACATCCAGACTCTCTCTCAGTCTGCTGAACTCTGCTGCGATGAATGCCTTCTTTCTCCTCTCCTCCTTACTGTCAACTTCACTCTTCTCTCCATCCTTCTCTCCATCCTTCTCTTCCTTCTTTTCTTCATCCTTTTCTTCATCTGTGACAAGAAACAAAAAATAACATTTTAGGTGTAAGATAACAATAAATGAACTGGCTTTCGTTCCATGGCACTCTGCTGTAATGGAAGCCTCCTTTTGTTTCTCCTCTGTGCTGTCAAATTCACTCTTCACTCGATCCTTTCCTTCGTTCTGTTCATCATCATTTTCTTTGCCTGTGAAAAGAAACAAAAAAGAACATTGCAGGTTTACGATATATATAGGTACAAAATAAGTGGGATTTCATTCTGTTCAGCTCTGCTTTGATAAATGCCTTCTGGGCAATTCCACGGTAACGGAAGGACATTCAGACGCAATTTTTGAAATTAAATCAAATAATTCTAGAATCCTGCTTATGATTTATCATTGTAAACTACATTTCTGAGACTCTTGGTGGGACACCTTTGATCTCCTATTTTTTAATATTTTTTTTTACATTACGTTTATTAGATATGGACACTAATGAGGCCGGTAACGGAAGGACGGCAAAATGGACATGGATTTTCAAGTCCTTTAGTTATGATCCAATCTCTGCGAAGTTAAGAGGACTATCATGTAATATTGGCTCATAGTCCATTCCCTAATGTTCTAAGAGTATTACAACACTTATTTGAAAAAAATATGTCTATTGGTATATTAATTACAAAAAGTTAATTGCTTCACTGTTCGGTAACGGAAGGACAGTAACGGAAGGACAGAGTTTTGTATTCATTAAAAATATACTTTAGGGCTCTCAAAAGACTGAATTTTTAATCTGAATACATAATGTGATATTCAATCATCCAATTTGGTACCTTAAAACAGAAAAATACTAGAAAGGAATGCAAAAAATAAAGAAAATCTAGAAATAGGCACTGTGTAGTCCCATGTGTATAGGTTCATGTATGATGTCTGTTTCTCCTATCAGGAGACGCCCAATATTTTTTTTAATCATGTAAACTGAAAGATATCATTATGTGATCATGATTTATGAAAAAATAATCCAGAAAAAATAAACAAGATCAGAAATAATCCTCATTATATTTTTCCACTTTTGGCTCATTTGGCGTGGAATTGCCCTTCTGTCGTCTCCCCTTTGTACTGTCAACTTCGTTCACTTATCTCTCCATCATTTCCTTACCACTTGTTATTAGTCCATTTCTTCTTCTGTGGAAAAAAAAAAAGTGGATAAAGTTTATACGGAGCATGAAATGAACTGGTTTTCAGTCTGTTGACGTCTGCTGTGGTAAAAGTCTTCTTTCTTCTCTCCTTCGCACCGTCAACTTCACTCTTCTCTCCATGATCCTTTCTTTCGTTCTGTTCATCATCATTTCCTTCATCAGTAAAAAGGAGAAAAAAGTGTATAGAGGTAACAGAGCTTGAGTACACAATAATTTTTAGTCTGTTAGAGTTAAACTCTGTGATGATGAATGCTTTCTTTGTTTCTCCTCTGTACTGTCGACTTCATTCTTCTCTCCATCCTTTTCTTCGTTCTGTTCATCATCCTCCTTTTTTTTCTGTGAAAAGGAAAAAAATACAGCACATGAGGTAACAGAGGTTGGGATTAAACTTGTTATTAAGTATTAAAAAATGAATTGTGGGAAGAGAATGCAGCGAAAAGGGTAAACCCTGTGCTATGTCCAGACCGATACCGCTCCGATACCACATTTTCATGGCATGCATTATCGGCCCAGAAGCCAGCCAAGTCTCGTAATGAGATGCGTGCGCACGCGATCAATGACGTCATGCATACATTACCGTTCGCGAAAGGTACCGCTCGCTGGCTATGTGTTTTCTTCATCTGCGAAAAGAAAAAGAACAAGGACTTTGGAGGTGTAAGATAAACTGGCCCTTAATTCATGGAACTCTGCGATGATGAAAGCTTTCTTTCTTCTCCTCTCTGTACTATCAACTTTACTCTTCTCCTTATATTGTTCCTTTTCTTTATCTGTGAAAAGAAACAAAAAGAACATTGTAGCTTTGTGGAAGAGCTCTAGAAATAAACGGGCTCTGATTCAACTGAGCTCTACTTTATAATTAAAACCTTCTTTCATCTCTCAAATGGTACAATACACCTCAAACTGGCAAATATGTGATATTACTTGAAGTACCCATTGTATTGTACTGCAGTGGTACCGCGGTACTTGTACTGCGGTAGTAGCCTACTGTGGTACAAGTACAGCAGTACAAGTACTGCGGTACACTACTGTGGTACTACTGCAGTAGTACCGCAGTACTTTTTTTACAACTTGGGTGATGTGACTAGCGCTGTTGAAATTGAAAATTGTACTTACTGTTGTCGTTGCTGTTGTTTTGTTGCTCCTGTTCTTCTTGCGTTTCCTCCTCCGTTTGTTCCTGTTGCTGGGGCACCTAGTAGAAAAAGAAATAGTAGCATGAAATTTCTAGTTTAAATATCAATCAATTTAGTAATTAACCCCCCATAAAAATAATTATTGCATTATCAGAGTTAATAGAAAATCACATCTTGAACTCTAGTAGCTTCATGCATATTTTGCAAAGAAACATGATGGCACTTTATTTAATACAGTACTAGTACTACACGGGAGAACACGGCCACCTAAATTTCAAAGTATGGCCAGCGCACTCTTGTTCGTTCATATTGCTTGTGATCACTAATGCATTGCCCTTGCAATGAACTTAACTAGCATCATGCAGGCTGAGAGATAATTTTGCAGTCACGATCCTTCGTTGCTTGTTTGCTTTGACATGTTTTCATTATGGCCGGTATAGTACAAAATATTGTCAGAAAATTGTCACTGCATCAGAATTTTTAGATCTTGTACATATTGCAGTCATTTCCCATTTCTTCTTTTTTCTTCTTCTGGGAACTGACGTCTGTCCACCATGCAGAGGGGTGTATTCTCGTAACGTATTTCTTTTTAAAATTGACATTAAAGAATACATAGTGTAGATTTGTGATTGAAACTTCAAGGCTCACATAATATTTGAGTTGGACGAATAAAATAAAATATTGAATATTGAAATTGAAATATGGATCTCAAAATTATAATTTCATGCAGCAGCAGTATGCCAGTAATGTCAAATGTGATTTGTTCAACATACAATGTAAAACATACATGTATACCTTACATTTACAATAAGAAAAATAGTTGGGAATGCCAAATGGAATATGAATGATGATGTTGATGCAGTAAGCCCCTTGACTTGTGCAGGGGTGCTGTTGACGTTGACGTTGTGTTGACAAATTGGTTTTTGATATTAACTAAACAACTAGATCGACAAATCTATCGCTTTCATGGCCTTTTTGACATTATTATTGTTATTTTCACTGTCGGCATTCTAGCAATGCCGACAGTGAAAATAACAATAATAATGTCAAAAAGGCCATGAAAGCGATAGATTTGTCGATCTACTGCACAACCAGTTAACGGACGGTTCATCAAGACTTCAATTTCAAAGCAGTAAAGTTTGAGAATTAAATATGAAAATTGGTTCGCACAAGCACGGCGACTGGGTACTGGAATTACAAGAGAATATGAAGTTAAAATATAAGTTATCTTTTATTCAAGAAAATCTAATTATCTGGTGATTTATGTGGAACTAAAATGTTGTCCCATCCACACATATTATTTATTATTGACTTTGTTTGCCTATTTTAATTGGAATTAAATAATTATATAATATAGGCTTCAGAACATTGTAATATAACCTTGTCAATCCTTCATATTTACTAGTTCAGACATAAGCTTACAAACATACAATGGAATCATTGTCATCTAAAAACTAAGTAAAATTTGGCAAAATTCTTACCTCTTCTTGTTCTTGTTCCGACATGATGTCTTGAATTTTTGATGAGTTGAATTGAAGTTGTTAAAAAAATTACTGGAAGAAGAAAATTTAATCCAACGCCCGCCGAAACTAAATCTTGAGTTGGGTTGGGATGTTGCTCACGTATAATTGATTGAGAATCCTAGTTCATTTGATAAAACTTTCTGTTAATCAGCAACAGGTAAAATGTGCAATTTTAGCACGAAAAACGATCAGGAAACCATTTTAGTGTTACACGCCTCTATGTTTATTTCGGTATCGCGGCCTATGCAATTTCACACACTAAACTTATATTATACACGTGAATGTGCATAGCGTGCGATTCGCGAAACTTGGTGCCACGAACATAAACAATGGCCCAAGCGCCAGCGATGCTATAGCAACGCTCTATTGATTGAGTGTGTGTACTGTGCTAGACCGAAAAATCAGTCCTTCTCCTCGTTTGTTGTCTAGAGAGGGGATAGTATGATGTCATAATATCAAAAGACCCCTCCAAGAACGAGCTATTTTTCTGTCTCGTACTGTGCATGTGTAGTGAGTGCACTAGGCCGTGTAAATCACTGGATGAAGTGGAGGACTGTCACATTACATTTCCATGTGATGCGGAAATTAGTTTGGAGGAGACGGATGTGAGATGCATTTTGGTACATCAGTGAATTAAAAATATTTACCTAAAT
The DNA here is from genome assembly GCA_037951105.1 of Echinarachnius parma. Lineage (NCBI taxonomy): Eukaryota > Metazoa > Echinodermata > Echinoidea > Clypeasteroida > Echinarachniidae > Echinarachnius > Echinarachnius parma. The sequence goes on from JBAMJV010001903.1 coordinate 63,061, forward strand.
GGTATTTATCATCAGTGACTTTTCAAATTCACGTAATACATGCTTCAAAGACTGAGGCGTAATTGGCACTAACTTTCAATTGGCGTCAATCAGTACCGTTGTGCAGCAGGGGGGGGGGGGGGGGGGGGGGGTTCTTAAAGGATACCCCCATGTACCCCCAAAATGAATTTCCAATTATACCGGTATATATATATAAAAGAAAATATTTTAAGAAGTCTGATCGACTAAAAAGTTCAGAAAAATAGGTTTAATTTTGTTTATCATAATTGGAATAATATTCATCATCATACTAATTAATTATGTGTCCACGTGGGTACTGAAGAGAGGTTGGTTGGTTCATATCATTAAAGAACTATAATCCGCTTCGGCATTTTCTATAGACCCACACATATTTATGTTTGCAATAATTATAACGTTTTAATCAAACTATTTTGGCAAATACGGGTATATGTGCCGCTCCAATGACCCCCTTTTTCAGAGTAGAGCCAGCCGCTCCTAAGGGTATCATTTTCATCTACCGCCGCTCCTATTATGGGTCCCATTTTCATAAACCGCCGCTCCTAAGGGTCCTATTTTCATCAAACGCCGCTCCTATAAGGGTCCCATTTTTACAAAAGGGGTACTGTGATCGCTGCCCATTACCGCTCCTATATGAGGGTCAAATTTTCATAAAAAGTGCCGCCAGTCCTATAATGGTATCATTTTCATAAAAAGGGCCACTCCTAAGGGTCTCAGGCACACCCCCGTTTTTAAGGCACAACCCCGCTCCTATATAAGACCCCCGTTTTGAGGCACACCCCCGCTCATATACCCTGATAGCAGACACTGGTAAAAATGACGTCAAATTTACGTCATTTTACGTCGGGTACGTCGTCTTAACGACGTCTTAAATTAACGTCAAAAAGTGAAGATTTTGCACCCGCGTTTACCGTGATATCGACGTCATATTTTGACGTGATATTGACGTATTTTTTTCCGAAAAGGCGTCTTTATGACGTCTTTAAGTCGTCAATTTGTACCATTAATTACGTTATTAAGACGACATAAAGACGTCTTATTGGTCAATATAAGACGTGATTTTTACGTATTGATTTGACGTGATTTTCAAGTCGTGTACGTCGTCTTAAAGACGTCATAAATTCACGTCAAAAAATGAAGATTTTGCACCCGCGTTTCACGACATATAGACGTCATATTTTGACGTGCTAACGACGTCTTTTTATGACGAAAAGACGTCGTATTGACGTCATATTTTGAAGCGATTTTTACATTATTAATTATTAATAATTAAAAAATTGAGATGGTTTTGTCTTGTCTTGTATTCCACAGTCAACAGTTTTATATATCATGCAACACATAATCCTATCCTATTCCTAAATCCTAAACCTATCCTATCCTATAACCTACGTCTAACACCTTACTGATCTGTAGTCGTATAGGTTCCGTATATATATCCCGCTTCTTAGTATGTGAGATTTAAATGGTTAGTATTGACTGTTTAGTATTTCAAAGAGTTGATGCCTAAATAATTAATTTGCAAATCATGTTGAAAATATTAAAAACAGGTCGGTATTTATATTAGTTTTAATATCTGCAAAAACAAGATCATAATAACAATTTTTTCAATGTAAATAGTTATAAAAATTGGAATTTTACTTTGCACTCTAATGCGATTGTTTATAATCGATCATGAATGAATCCTGTATCCATTAGACCTGAAGACGTTAATCATAAGTCCTACTGTATTTTCTTTTGTTATTCATGTTCTAAAAGGTTTCTTTAGAAAATGTAGCAATATTACCACCTTGGGATCATTGGGTTATTTCCACTTTGATACGATCGTTTATAATCGATCATGAATTATTCCTGTAGGCGATCCTATTATGTTGTAGACGTTCATAAGTCCAATATTTGTTTGTTTGTTTTTACTCATGTTCTAAAGGGATTCTTTAGGAAATCTAGCAATATTACCACCCTGGCATCATTGGGTTATTTCCACTTTGATACTATCGTTTATAATCGATGATGAATTATTCCTGTAGGCGATACTAGGTTGTAGACAGTCCAATATTTGTTTGTTTTTTCTCATGTGCTTAAAGGTTTCTTTAGATAATTTAGCAATGTTACCTTGGCAACATTGAAAATTTGTTGTAGAATTAGCATTATACAGATAATCAGCTAAATTGCATATTTGTTTTATTAGGTCAGAGGCAGGCGCGCCGGAAGCCGTTTTGGATTGGGGGGGGGGGGGGGCAAAACCCCAAGGGGGCTCACAATTTTGGTGTGTATAGGGGCTCATGCCCAACCACACTCTGGGTTGCCAAGTTTGAGCCAGAGGTGAGAGTGAGACATTGCGAGGGAGCGAAGCGACTGAGCGGGGGGAGGGGGGTGTCCCCCCTCCCACGGTAGGGAGTTTTTGCATTTTTGGACTTGAAATTGTGCAATCTGATGCATACCTAGAAAGGAATTTCGGCTGTATTTGGGAAAGCGTGATATGATTTGATCGACCAGAAAGTTTTAATATATTTTTCACGTAGAAAACAAATAATTGACACACTAATAAATATGTACCCCAAAACACACACACACAACACAACATAAACCATAATTATGCAACATTATGTATGATCCAACAACACACTGCCAATAATGAGTCCCGATGGAGCGAAGCGCCTGAGGGCTGGGGCAGGGAGGGAGGGGGAGGGTTTGGGAGGGGGTATCCCCCTCCCACGGTAAGAAAGATTTTGCATTTATGAATTTGAAATTGTGCAATCTGGTGCATACCTAGATAGGAAATTCGGGCTTAAGATTAACTGCATCTGGGAAAGCGTGTTATGATTTGATATATTTTTCACGAAGAAAGCAAATAATTGACGCACTAATAAATATGCACCACTCCCACATAAATATTGTATTTAGTGTCATACACAGTTCCAACATAAACCATATATGGCTTATGTATGATCCAACAACATGGCCTACAGCCAATAATGAATCCCTGATCACTGGTAAAAATGACGTCAAATTTACGTCGTTTTTCGTCGTGCACGTCGTCTTAAAGACGTCTTAAATTCACGTCAAAAAGTGAAGATTTTGCACCCGCGTTTACCGTCATATAGACGTCATATTTTGACGTGAAAATGACGTATTTTTTTTCCGAAAAGGCGTCTTTACGACGTCTTGAAGACGTCAATTTGTACCATAAATTACGCCATTTAGACGACATAAAGACGTCTTATTGGTCAATATAAGACGTGATTTTTACGTCTGGATTTGACGTCATTTCCACCTTATGTACGTCGTCTTTAAGACGTCGTAAATTCACGTCAAAAAGTGAAGATTTTGCACCCGCGTTTACCGTCATATAGACGTCATATTTTGACGTGATAATGACGTATTTTTCCCAGAAAAGGCGTCTTTACAACGTCTTTAAGACGTCAATTTGTACCATAAATTACGCCATTTAGACGACATAAAGACGTCTTATTGGTCAATATAAGACGTGCTTTTTACGTCTGGATTTGACGTCATTTCCACCTTGTGTACGTCGTCTTTAAGACGTCGTAAATTCACGTCAAAAAGTGAAGATTTTGCACCCGCGTTTACCGTGATATAGACGTCATATTTTGACGTGATAATGACGTATTTTTATCCGAAAAGGCGTCTTTATGACGTCTTTAAGTCGTCAATTTGTTCCATTAATTACGTTATTAAGACGACATAAAGACGTCTTATTGGTCAATATAAGACGGGATTTTTACGTCTGGATTTGACGTGATTTTCACCTTGTGTACGTCGTCTTTAAGACGTCGTAAATTCACGTCAAAAAGTGAAGATTTTGCACCCGCGTTTACCGTCATATTTTGACGTGATAATGACGTATTTTTATCCAAAAAGGCGTCTTTATGACGTCTTTAGGTCGTCAATTTGTTCATTAATTACGTTATTTAGACGACATAAAGACGTCTTATTGGTCAATATAAGACGTGATTTTTACGTATTGATTTGACGTGATTTTCACGTCGTTTACGTCGTCTTAAAGACGTCATAAATTCACGTCAAAAAGTGAAGATTTTGCACCCGCGTTTACCGTCATATAGACGTCATATTTTGACGTGATAATGACGTATCTTTTTCCGAAAAGGCGTCCTGAAGACGTCAATTTGTACCATAAATTACGCCATTTAGACGACATAAAGACGTCTTATTGACGTCATAAAAAGGTCGTCCATACGCCAACAATAATTGTTTAAATGTCTTTGAAAGACGTCATAATCACGTTGTAATAACGTCGTCTATACGACAAAAAATAATTGGAAAAAATGTTTTTTAAAAGACGTCACAATGACGTAATGAGGTCGTTCATACGACAAAAAATGATGGCAAAAACTAGTCTTGTAAAGACGTCATAATGACGTATTAATATTGTCGTGCGTACGACACAAACCTTAATGGCAAAAATGGTCCTTTCAAAGACATTATAAAGACGTCATTATAAAGCCTTTTATACTACAAAATAAATACTTAAAAATTATCTTGTAATGACGTGATAATGACGTCGTTTTTACATTCTTAATATGACGAAAAAGCATTGGAAAAATGGTCTTTGAAAGACGTCACAATGACGTTGTAAAAAGGTCGTCCATACGACATTAAATGATGGCAAAAACTAGTCTTGAAATCACATCATAATGACGTCATATTAACGTCGTCGTACGACACTAACCATAATGGCAAAAATAGTCTTTAAAAGACATCATGAAGACGTCAATTTTAAGACTTTTTTATGACAAAATAAATAGTGAAAAAATGGTCTTTGAAAGACGTCAACATGACGTAGTAAAAAGTTTGTCCATACGACAAAAAATGATGGCAAACAATAGTCTTGAAAAGACGTCAAAATGACGTCTTAATAATGTTGTCCGTAGGACACAAACCTTAATTGCAAAAATGGACTTTCAAAGACATCATAAAGACGTCGTTATAACGTATTTTATACTACAAAATAAATACTTAAAAATAGTCTTTTAATGACGTGATAATGACGTCGTTTTTACATCCTTAATATGACGAAAAAGCATTGGAAAAAATGGTCTTTGAAAGACGTCACAATGACGTTGTAAAAAGGTCGTCCATACGACAATAAATGATGGCAAAAACTAGTCTTGAAATCACATCATAATGACGTCGTATTAACGTCGTCGTACGACACAAACCATAATGGCAAAAATAGTCTTTAAAAGACATCATCAAGACGTCAATTTTTAGACGTTTTTATGACAAAATAAATAGTGAAAAAAATGGTCTTTGAAAGACGTCAAAATGACGTAGTAAAAAGGTCGTCCATACGACAAAAAAATGATGGCAAAAAACTAGTCTTGAAAAGACTTCAAAATGACGTCGTAAAGTGGTCGTCCATACGACAAAAAATGATGGCAAAATAGTCTTTCAAAGACATCATAAAGACGTCGTTGTTACGTCTTCTATACGACAAAAATAAATACTGAAAAAGTGATCTTTAAATGACGTAATATTAACGTAATTTTTACGTCCTTCCATACGACAAAAAACAATTGGAATATGGTCTTTGAAATACGTCACATTAACGTCGTAAAAAGGGCGTCCATACGACAAAAAATGATGGCAAAAAATTGGTCTTGAAAAGACGTCAAACTTACGTCTTTATAGCGTTATTGATACGACATAAACCCGTATGCCAAAAATGGTCTTTAAACGACATTATAAAGACGTCGTTATCATGTCTTCTATACGACAATAATACATTCTTAAAAATGGTCTTTGAACGACGTTATAATGACATCGTTTTTACGTCTTTCCTACGACAAAAATAAATAGTGGAAAAATGGTCGTTTAAAGATGTTATAATGACGTCAATTTTACGTCTTTTATACGACATAAGTCATCATGTCAAAAATGGTCTTTGAAATACGTCATAATGACGTCGTATTCTGATCGTTTGTACGACATATGACGTGTTTACCAGTTTACGACCAAATTAAGACGTCATAAAGACGTCAGTCTGCCGGCCGGGTGGAATGGATTACTAAAACTTAAAACAAAGTCTTGCATTTTGTTGAGAATTATTTTGGGATGTTGGTTCCCTGAAAGTTTTGTCCGAAAAAAGGATAATCAGAGGTATAATTTTGGCAAAAAATGCATTGCAATTTTCCAAAATTTGAGATGTATTTGCTTGGGAATTATCATTAGTCGTAAATACAACCGTTTTCAAATATCTCGGGGAAGGGGGGGGGGGGGGGCACTTTACCTGCATCAACATTAAAATCAGTTTAAATACATAACTCATCATTAACACCGTGCGAAGGCATGCGTAGTAGGGATAGCAGACAATGACGGTTGCAAGATTTTCCAAACTCACCTTTTAGATCAGTTATATGCACTACCAGATTATTATGATTTTGCTCGTTTATTAAGTTGTCTTATGGATGCTATCATGTGTAAAACGATGTGCTTAATCCACTAAAAGTAAAACACCAATAATCAACCACAACCTGAGTCACCAACTGCAAACTTTTTCGCAAGAACTCGTCGTTTTGACAATAATTAACATAAGAACTATACTATTTACAGTCAAACCTATTATATATTGCTACCCGAGGGAAACAAGAAAGAAACAAAATGGCCACTGTGTAAAGACAAGACTGTAACCTAATATACAACAAAAATTGTAACAAAAAAAATAAATAAATAAATAAACCCGAAAAAAAACGAAAAAATATTTTTTTTTCTTTGCAGGGAACTGTGGCCACTTTACTGCATGAGAAAGGTACGTTTATGGGTGCAAACAGAAGACAGGTTTGACTGTATACTTATATAACAGATGTGTTTCAGAATCGGTTCTCGAATGTGAACCTCATTTCCCATTTAACTGTACCATAATTTATTTAGTTGCTTCTAAGTAACATAATGACGAATACACCAACATTAATTTACGAACAAAACAATAAAAAATATATTGTCCTATAGCTCATATCATTTTGTTTGGGGCACAGTTTGGGACTATAATATACTCGGGCAGTGCCGTAGCAAAAGTGTGCGTGTATGTGTGACGGAGGGGGGGGGGGGGGGGGTGGGTGAGGGACCACCCGTCATGGAACCGGGGGGGGGGGGGGCGACCCGTCATGGAACGTCATGGGGGGGGGGGGGGGCACATGCCCCGGATAATCAAAACAATACCAAACAATTCTTGAGAAAAACGAAAAAGTGACTTTCCATACAAAATGAGTTAACGATATCAGCTACGTAGCTATCTAGAAATCAGAATTTTAGGACGAATTACGAGATCAAAATCAAAATATGGAACGTTCAATTTTCATATTCCCATAGGCACGTGTACAAAGTTGGACAAAGAAACCTGATTTTCTCCGAAATTGAAAAAGTGGATATAGCCCCTTTTGGAAATAAGGTCTTCAAATATGAAAGAGTCAGTAATTGTCAAACTATTGCAAAATATCTATCGAAAATAAAATGATTATATATTTGTTTTTCCCAAAACGATAAAAATCCAATTTGACTCACGACCATACATTATTAAACTTTAAAGAGTAAAATATTCAACAGTTATGTTTTCAATAGAGTTAATCGTGTTTTGTTTGTTTGTGTGTGTGTGTGTGTGTGTTGGGGGGAGGGGGGGGGGGGGGGGACACCTGATATTTCTCAGTGCACTGCAATGATAATTATTCAACAAAAATGAGCTGACGTTGCCCAAGTTGCAAATGCGGGATGGTAAGTAGTTTTAGGACGGAAAGAGCTTGGATGGACTGCAGGATAAGTAGACAGTACAGTACAATAAATTACAGTAATGGAATGTCGCCCTCTGTGATCCTGCCGCATCGGCCACAAAATAAATGAACGTAGGTGTGTGCACGTATGACGATCAGCTGTTGTCAACATAGTGTGGACGGTACCAAATGTTGATTTCCTCCCATGGTCTCTTTTTACTCAGTGAATTTCAGTCCCAGTGACTTTATTTCACATATTAAACAAAATGTGCATGATAGAAAGCGTTAGTCGAATATTATACACATAATGAATGTTTATGAGTGCAATGGTACAAATATTTGCATGAGGCCGAATGAAAAAAACACTCATTATTTGTTTTATATGACACCTACTTTATTTGCTTCTTCGTGTTATAAGAATCCGCACTGTAAATTAAATCGTCCAAATCGGCATCCGTCAGCAAAACAATTCCCGGTTCTGCAGCCATGTTGTGTAAAAAGTACAGCTGCCTTGCATGGAGTGCGTAATGTTTGTTAAAAATGCGCTTGTTCATGAATGGAAAATCTGCGCAATGCGCGCGGTTATTTTTAACGTGCGCTGGGGCTTGCACAAAACAACAACATAAAAAAGTTCAACGTTTATGACACCAAAATCGTGGAATGGTACATTTCCACGAATGTCATGTGACCTGAATTCAACCAATCACATTGCGAGAACACTCTAAGGTGTCATATTTGTGCAATAAATTTAATTTTCATAAAATCATTATAAGAATTTCAGTATAAAGACATAAAATGCTTTTCATATGTATCGTACGGTTGACCAATTTTGCTGATCCCCATTTATTGTAAAGGTACCGGTTAATTTCCCGGTACCATTAGGTACAGCGAAATACATACATTGAAATTTAGTACGATTCGCGAAAAATAAATATCTGTCTGGAAATCTATGTGACGAAGGAATTTACTTTGCTAGCTAAATTTTGGAACAAGGGAACATTTGAAGCTTGTTGTCACATTTCGAGATGATAATAAGTGTAATCAGGATACACACTCGTGCCAAGAAAATCACTAAAAATAACACGTAAGTGTAAATATAGCGTTATTTTGATGAGTGTGATGCAGTATTGCATGCCTGGTGCAGCTGTGTATGGGCGCCGCTGTGCCTGTGCACTGATGCAGTGATGACCGACTGTCTCTGACCGACTGCACTGAGCTGTGTGGCTGTGCTATATTCTGTGTGCATGGATCGTGCAGTATTTCTGTATGGTGAACATTTATGGAACTGTGTCTGTGGTTATTATCATTCATTCATTCATTCATTCATCCATTCATCATTTGTGAGTTAGTAATATTGCTAAATAGAATAAATAGGAGAAAGTGAAATGCTAATACAACAGAGTCTAACTATGGAAAATGTGTGTTGGCTGCATGTTGCAGGAAACCCTGCAAATCGTGATGCCGAAAAAGAGGCAGAATCTGCTGCAGATTTTAAAGACTTAAGTTAGGGTGGAATTCTGATCAAAAGGTTAAATTTAGCACAGTGCTAAAACGCGTCGTTTTACGTCAGAAGTAGGTTAAATTTAACCCACTGTTTTATGGAAAGCCGGGTAGTTACTCCTTTGCCACCATTGTCTCCGTTGGCACTTATCTTATTTTTTTTTCTTCATTCAATTAGCACTTTCTACACTCGATTTTGACAGCGGAAGTTTGGAGGTTTCCCCGCAAGATGAGTCCATGTTATTTATATGAAAAGTCAAATAAATCTGGCAAAATCAACGATTATTGTCAAGTTTCTACACACTTTTTTCATACTTTCTTCCTGCCAGTTTAAATAGCGTAAAAATAAGCGTCAGGCGCAATGGTCTACTCATAGGTTTTACTTTTGTGTTTGCGTTTATGAAGGATGAGTGCGCATATCTAGTACAAGTGCGCATTTAGAAATAAGTGCGCATTGTTTGCAGTGTGGCGCTCCATACAAATTTAACCCGGGCTAAATTTAACCTTTTGATGAGAATTCCACCCTTAAAGTTAAACTAGTACAAATTGAAATAAATGGGTAAATTACATTTTACCGGCCAGACCATGCCCCCCAAGAAAAGATTACCGGCAGCTAATCACAGACGAGGATTGCACGCATTCAGGATGATGACGTCACAATATTATATAATGTTCGCTAGTGATTGGGTACTTGATTGACGCGTGATCAGGTTCTCAAAAGTTCATGGCAATAGTCATTCATTAACATGCAAATTTGTGCAAAGTGAAGGTTTTTATGCGACGGCCCTAGCCAAAGAAAACGTTAGGAAGACACATTTTCATACATTTTTGAACATTATCATTGAACATGTCATTCCTAACGCTATGCATTTGCATACCGACTTATTTTGGCTGACAGAAAACATGAAAAAAATCGTACCAGAATTTATTCCTTACCTGAATTTTTACACAACTCGGAAGTCGGAATAAAAGATCTGATCATTATCTTCATTATCCAGGGTCGATTTAGTTCGGATGGGCAAAAAATTCGAAAATATCGGCACTTTCTTAGCGACAGCTGTGTGATAGTCCGTGGTCTGAAATGGCTGATATTGTATGTAATACTAAAGTAACAGTGCAAGTGCGAGTGTGCGGTAGTACACTTGCATGGTGACTACATACAATGTATATTGGCCATTTCAGACTCTAGTCTAAGCCCTGGCATAGTACTTAGTAGATTTTAAATTTATAAGTTGAAATTAATTTCAATATGTTTGAATAATGAGATTTCTTTTCCATTTTTCCTCTGCAGGTGTTGTTCGTTCATTATACACAGCACAATATTTGGATAAATATGATTTCAAGGATACATTCTACATAATTTGGTCCCCTTTGCGGTGTAATTGATATCATGGACCCATTTCTGTGTTCTTATACTATGTGTTCGTGAGGAATGAAATTGGATCACAATGGAGCCAGTTCCGGAGATAACGCCTATGAAAAACTACTCTTTTAGAAAGGTATGTGCACTTAGAAATTATTCTATGAGAGATTTAATGGAAAATAAGAAAACCTTAAAAAGGGAACTTTAGAAATTTTTTTTTTTTAATACCATAACAAAAGCTTGGAAAGAGAGTTAATAATGTTTATTAAGTTAATAAATAGTACAATCATACAATGCAATAAATGCAGTCACATTAATCAAGTTTGAATAATTTTATCTTGTCTACAATGTAGATCACATTAAAAAGGTTTTAAACATGTCAGAATGTAGAGGAAAATATAATCTGCAATGTTTAGAATAAGATGGGGGATGTAAGGGTGTTGAATAAACTTAAAGAGGTGCGATTACTAGCAAGTCAACACGTGTGCCTAAATGTACAAGTCTGATTGCAATTGCAACTTTGCAAATAATCACAAATTTGCAAGTCTTCATAGACTAAGACTGTCTTGATTAAATTGATTTCCAATATATGATTTGTATAATTATGCAGGCAATTAAGAAAACACATGGGGGCTTGGGGTAAATTGCCAAAAAGAGCCCCCCAGAATTTGCATCTACAGAGTTAAATTATGCAAATTTTATACAATTTTTGGAGTATTATTTTCATGCAGGCAAGCTTGAAAAGTAGCACCCTAAAATAAATTGTAATTATTTTCCCTTACTGCAGGCAAAGTTGAACTCTTCACTAGCATGGATGGTTAGTAAAGCTTACAACTTGGACAGAGAAGAACCGGCGCAGGACCTTCAAGATCCCCTGTACCTGGATACCGAGGTAAGAACGCAATCAATGGCCCGTATTCACAAAGGAGATTTGTAGGAGGTTTGTACAAACCATGGTTTGACCAAGGTTTACATCTATGGAATGCCATTTGTAAACTGATGGAGAAGGAATGAAAACTCCATACTTGTTAACAATGTTGATTTACAATTTACGGTATGCGAGCAGCATTCCATAGATGTAAACCATCGTCAAACCATGGTTTGTACAAACCTCCTTTGTGAATACGGGCCAATGAGTTCACCCTATTGCCTTTAGCCAAGGTGTAATATATAAAGCAGTGGCCCGGGGCCACCAAACAGAGTGAAACGGGGCTCCACACTCACCGCTCTTGTCAGTGGCCCAGTCGGCCCAGTGAAATATATTCCCCTTTTCGGGTGGCCCGAAAGAAAAATTTACTGGCCCTAGAATTTTATTTCCTTAGTAAACTTTTTTACTATATCATTCTTTCCTGATCAAACCTGTGATTATTAACATAGAAGAAAACAAGAATGTTCTCATTTTGTCAATGTCGGGTTGAAAATCTGCTTGCCCGATTGGGCCACCAAAATATGACTTTTATACATTTTTGCTGGCCCGAAGTGCAATTTCACTGTAATCTAAAATGTACATGGAAATCTGATAAATGAAAACAATTTCAAGATCTATTTTTACATCTAGATCTAAATTATAAACTTAACACTGCCAACGTCCATTGCCATACATGTACAAGAAGTTTGATGATCCTTTTTTCTAGGGTGCGAATCTTGTGTCCATGTGTTGTATAAAGGCTATGTAAAGGGAAAGAAAAACAATTTGACACCAAAACTAACTTTTCTTTTTGAATGTCTTTGTTTTTAGGGTGAGGACCATGTAAAGCCAACAGTTATCTACCAGCTAGCGTCTGGCGAGCTGTACAGCCGAGTGTGCAGTAACATCTTCCCACCAACGATCCACCCATGGGAGGGCCATATGGCCATCATACAGGGGTTGTCACGGAGAGGAGTCAACGTGGTGGATGATCGCAACCAACCGGTCACCGAGTCGGTACTGTCGCAGACCCAGAAAATCAAGCTGGTGAGTCAAGAGCTCGATAATATCTTTCCTACTGTAGCTAGTGGCCCAGTTAGGCAAGCCTCCACACTAACTTTTTTCTCTACTAGTCCATTCGGGCAAGTCAAATCATAAATGTTCAAATTTTACTTGCCCAAACAGAAAACTTACCTGTCCGCTTACTTCTACAGATGAGATTTACATGTAAGGCTTTGCATTCTACTCTCGCAGTTGAAGAGAATTTTAAGTTGCCCGATCGGGCAAGCAAACTAGACCATTTATGAATTTTTACTTGCCCAGCATCAATTTTTACTTGCCCCGGGCAAGCGGGCAAGTGCTATTGTCGAGCCCTGAGTTAGGCCAATAGTTATAATGTCCTCTCAAGTTTTGGTTTCAGACCGAAACACTGTTTCCAACTCCAAGGTCTGTGAACTGTCTTTTGTTCACTAATCTCGCTCCATTTATTGAAGTTGAACAAAACCGTGGATACATTTTTGAAAAAGGGTTGGCTCTCTATTTAAAAAGATTTTCTTTGAGGTGGCCAAAATGGCATTTTAACTCCCACCATAGACTTGTGTGTTGTAGCTCCTTATTTGTTGCTTAACGATATGAGTTTCTAGTGGCCAAAGAAAATTTCTGTTGGCCATTGGCGACCCGGGCCACTGCTCGGGCCAAGCCCTGAATGGATGTTTACAATATTTTTCAGTCTATCATTGTTTGCAGCGAAAAAATTAATATTTTTATTTCGGGGGCTACTTTTCCAACTTTCAGGGGCTACTTTTATCATCTCGGGGACTACAAATTTCCGGGCTCTTTTTCAAATTTTAGGGGCTACTATTAAGCTCTAATGCTGTAAGTGATCATCTTATAAGCATTTGATCACGATCCAAACAGAAAATGCAACAAAAATCCCCAAAATCCCCCAAAAATTAGGGGCTACTTTTTTTTTCGGGGGCTCTTTTGGGCATTTCGGGGGCGAATTCGCCCGCCGCCCCCTTTTTTTTTCTTCGATTTGTTGGTTTGAAAATCTATCTGCATTCACAATCGGGCCATCAAAATATAAATTTGATGATCTATATTCTAATGTTTTTATTGTTGTTGAGCCCTGCCTTTATTTATCTTTTCTTTCTAGGTACTTCCTTTACATGCATTGCACTATAATAAACACCTTGGTGAATGCACTCAATCTTTTTATTTTGTACCCTTTACCTTGTTGGCACTCCTAGAGGCACGGATTTTCCGCGATCGCGGAAAATCGCGGAAAATCGCGGAATTGACCATTTGAAACGGAAAATGAGTTCTCAAACGGAAAATCGCGGAAAACCTCTTTTTCCTCAAAAATTCATATTTTGTAGTAGAAAACTATCAGAAGAAAACAAATGACAAAAAAGTACAAGAAAGACGATGTCGAATGCAACTTACAACGACAAGAAATCCGCTGCGTTTATTATGACAGCCGATCTAGCGCGGTGCGGCGAGTACGGCATACGATCGACGTCGTAGACTAGCTACCCCGGCGCGCCCCGGCCCCGCAGCTAGCTAGCTGCTATCAGTCAGAGCTAGCTGCGCCATACCATGTCACTCATGTACGTAATATTAATACTGCACATGATTCTCAAACGTTGACATCCAGTCCGCCCTCTATCGGTACAGCCCGCCATATCACTGGTTTACTTTGCGTGCAGGTTATGGGTCTCATTTCTTACGCGAGATATCCATCCGCCGGGAATTGGGGAATTCCCCAATTCCCGGCGGATGGATATCTCGCGTAAGAAAAAAGACCCGATAAGCTGCACGGAAAGTATACCAGTGAAGTGTTAGTGTTGACTTATTCGTGTCGTTGTACTGATATGATGTAAGCTTCAGTACACATGCAGGTACGTTCGAGGGGTTAGAAAATGTTCGAGATATAATCAGCGCACACGTGTGTATAACAATTACGTCCGCGTTCGTTCCGGGGTATATACTACGGCTTTGGTAATGGTACGGAATTCGATTACGACACGACGTCACCACACGCTGATAGTGATACGTATGACCCCGTATGAAAGCTTGAATTGAAGTTGAAGCGAGAGAAAATCGGTAAGTTTTCACAATAAATACCTATATTATGATTTTACCATACTCATTGAATTTTGTATAGAGTTTGATGGTAAACGGAATTTGCAGTTTTTCACATGTACAACGTCTATGGCAAAACGGAATTTCCGTTTTTCAGGCAGGTAAAAACGGAATTCCCGATTTTCTGAAACGGAAAAGGCCTTTTTTTGAAACGGAAAATCCGTGCCTCTACACTCCAAAAGGGCTATAAAACGACTAGACATTTGTTATCAAATAATAGGAACCCTAATCCTTACAAGTAGCCTGCTGGGCTGCTGTGTGTGTACTGTTGACATGTCATGCTTCAATGACATCCTACATGCAAGTTCCTACATAGATGTTATTGTTAGTTCAGCGGCAAAAGGTATTCTTGCCATTGCCTAAGTAGTACAAACTGAGAGCCTTTTTACACTTGGAAATTGTGATTATTCTGAAATGTATAATTCAATGGAATTCTACTTTCTACATGTAGTAAAAATTGTGACTGCATTACATTATTGCTTGGCATTTGGCAGGGTATGAGGGTGTCTGTACTTTGTAGAACTTTCTTGAACCTGAAAATAATATTCACGACATCAGTCCCACCCATTCATTTTCCTTTGATCGTGTGTGGCATAGTACTGTGTTTTTAAAGAACTAGACACATGTTTGTGTTGGGGCTTACTAGGCCATTGACACTCAAAGATCTATTTTAAGCACTATGTGAATGAATGAATGAATAACTAAAGTTATTCTGCCAGACCCCTCCGTTCATCTTCCTCTCTCCAATTACTTCATGGCCCATGTACAAAAACCCGTTATGGTGACCGAGCCTTCTCGTCCATTGCCCCCACCCTTTGGAACAAACTCCCACCCCATATTCAGAATGCCACATCTATCGAATCATTTAAAATCCTCCTCAAAACCCATCTTTTTAAGCAGTTGTAATTTTCTGGAGGCGCACACAGATAGTTATTAAGTATTGTATTATGTATGTATTTGTTATTTCTGATTTGTTACTTTGACTTTGGTGTTGTATTGTTTTTATGCTATCGTGTTTACTAGTTTTCTTATTTAGACAGACCACCAGTGCGCTTAGAAACGCCCGTATAAAGCGCCTTATAAATGCAATTATTATTATTATTATTATCAATATGTTCAAAGATAACAAGATAACAGTCATAAGTATTTAACAGACAAACAAATTGGTAAAATGACCCTACAGAAATAGCAATGCTAGTTGGGTGAACATGGATGGATGATATATTTACATTTGAATAAGGCAAGAAACTATAATTATATGTAATTATGTAATTGTGCTCTCTAGCTTGCATTTGTGTTTGTGTCACACACAAACATGTACAGTGTATGATTCTGCTTGGTCCTGAAATTTAAAAACTATGTGACTAGATGATAAAGGCAAGAAATAAATAAGAATGCAAGTTGAAGCTCATGAATGAATGAATTTTGAGACGAAAGGTCAAGGCTGTTTGTAAAACGGAGAAAATTTTGTTTTGATCAAAATGGGCGCCTTAATTCTTCTTAACTTACAGTTTATCTGTACAGTATGATGTTTTGTATTTACATGTAGAGCTCCAGCGGCACATATATTACAAGTGTGTAATAGCGAGCAATTTGTGTTTAAATGTAGCCAGAGGATTGCCAGCGCTGATTGCCATTTGATTGAATCTGTGGGCAAGAAGTATGAGAGAACTATGCTGAAAACTATCTTGATGTTCACATAATATCTGTTTCCGAGGATAATTTTGTGCGATTTACCAAATTTTTGCAATTTACCAAATTTTTGCATTGATTACAAATTGATTGAATTGGTGGCCGTGAGTATGATGATAGCCATGCAGAAAGAGTTAAATACATGTACTACATGTAATAGTGACTGGTATGTTCAGAATAAACCTGTTACAGAATCAACGGGAGAGCTAACAAATTCACATTTTTTTCTGTGATGGCCTAGTCGGGCAATAGAAATTGTATAGATCTTGACTTTAAATACCTGTAGGACAGTTGGTGGTTATCTATTCATGTGGCCCCAAACCAGAAAAAGGGTAGCCTCCAAAGGAATTTAAGAAAACATAATTTAAAGGGCATCAAGCGTGGGGATGCTACATAGCGGGTCGCCATTTTGAACTGGGTTAGTTTGCGCGCACCGCATGACACTGAGCTAACGTGCATTACGCACCGTGCGCAACGCGTATGCAAGATGGCGCCGCGCATCTCATTTGACGAATCTGAACTACCTTTAAACCCTCGTCAGTGCTCAGGAAAAAAAAAAAAAAAAAAAAAATCAAATTTATTTTTGGGGGGCTACTTTTCAAGCTTGCCTGCATGAGAAAACACTCTAAAATTTGTTTTGCAATAATCTCTATGCACATTTATGGGGGGGGGGGGGGGGCTCTTTAATGATTTCCGGGGGGGCTCTTTTTGGCATTTCGGGGGCTAATAAGTTGCCCTGAGCATCCATGTAATTTCTTCGCTGCCAGTCAAACAGACAAGTTAAAACTCAGCAAAATTTGTTAAATTTGATAGCCTGAAGCTAATTTTTGACAGCCCCAGCCTCAGAGCGGCGGGCCATCTCTAATTTCAAGCGCTGCCAATTACGCATGAGGCGTGGCTACTTACATGATCATCATGCTGGATGCCATCTTAGAGTTCTGTACATGTACACATTCATTTTGTGAAATACCCTGGAAGGATGGAAGTGAATTTGATTACAATTTGATTGATTTTGCACTTGTGTGTACATGGGGACCACAGAGGAATTTCTAATACTAGTATAATACCTCCTAGATGGGACTAAGTACATGTAAATTGCACAAACCTGTTGCATTTACATACATTGCCATTGTACATCTGCAAATATCATTCTGTCGCTGATTGTACCGATGTTTCTCATGTAGTGAAGTGCCTGGTTTGTTTATAAATTACTTTTACTTCTAAATAGGGATATGCAGCGCTCATTATGAGTCACATGCAACAGGATTGAGTGTGTGTCATAATTGTCGTCTAGCTAATTGGACTTATTAATCCCGATCGGTATATCATGGGCAGCCAACAACGTGATTAGCGCTCATTGGATTGTCTCATTTAGAAATAAAAGGTGTTAATTAATAACATTTGATTGAGGATCATACACTGGGCTTTCCATTGTGCGCGGCAAGGGGGGATCCAAGTAATCCAACCCCGTCTGAACTTCTGAAGAAACCTTCACTTTAGTGGAGTTGCCTTCGTTTGTCTTCGTGATTTTTCATCATACTGTACGATACACGATTCACATTTGATCATTTGGGTGTGTTTTATGAAAGAAATGTATACACCTATATGACTGTTCATGTGGAACCTACTGAGTAAGTAAGAGATATAATTGGAAGTTTAATCAAAGTTTATCTATGAAGCATGCATTTGCTTTCACAAAGATGTGCAAATTTATCCAAAGTAAGTTCTTTGTAACGGCATGTACCAAAGACTATCTTCTTGATTTTCTCTCCACCCTGCCAGTGGCGTGATATTCTGTTATCAATGTAATTTGTTATTTTCTATGGAACATGAATGTGTATTTAGGCCAGAAACCTGAATTTTGTGGCTCTGAACAAGGACAAATGCCTCGGTCACACCTTTGCGTATTTGGCTTGCGTATTGCCAGAACGCAGACATAGGCAGACATACCCAATAAACGCAATGAAACACGCTCACTACGTACTCAATACGCAGACTTGCGCAGAGGCCTGCATTGGTCGCTGGCTCATTTAAACATTTTCAAAACTATTGCAAGCGAAGTCCAAGCACCTACAATGTACGAGCTGATGCGAGTGGCAACAAGTGAATGCGAGCAATAGCGAGCGGCCTAGCGCAGGTATATGCAATCATGCGCAACTCGTGTATTTTAAACGCGTGTCACTGCATATAGCTGCGTTCCCTGCTTTACCTAGCTTTAGCTCGTTGTCGTTCGCATGATTGCGTGTATTGCTGCCGGGGAAAAACACGGGGGCGGCGGGCAAATTCGCCACCCGAAAAGAAAAAAAAACGCCCCGAAAAAAAAGAAAAAAATTATTATTATTTTTTTTTTGTGTGTGCATTTTTCGGCCCATAATATTTTAAAAAAGAGCCCCGGAAATTTTAGCCCCCGAAAGTTGGAAAAGTAGTCCCCAAAAAACTTCCATAAAATTAGATAGGGAGTCCCCGAAACAAAAATATATATTTTTTCCCTGATTGCTGCGCTGTTGCTCGCACACCACTCACAGCAGCATGAACTGTTGTGCTAGCTGCTCGCTACTCTGTGAGTCTAGGCAACCATAGGCGGTCTTTGTACGAGCAGCATGTATGAGCTACCATTGAGCTAGATACCCAATAGTGTGACTGCTACCTTCAAATCCATGTATTACTGGGTGGGTACGCCTTCGTATTGGTATACTCCGCCTGGCGCAGCAATACGCAGCAAAATATGCAAAGTTGTGACCGAGGCAAAATATTAACAATTACTGTACAATTGTACATATGGTTGCCTATTGGGTAGAGGTGTCGATTTCGGGAGTATTTACCTCCCGGGACTCGCACTAAATTTTCGGGCGAGTCACGGGTACCCGAGTATTGATTTTTGCGCCCGGGACTCAACATTTTTCGGCGGGACCTGGGTACCCGTGACTCGTCAACAGCACTACTATTGGGATTAGTGGAATTTTGGATCAGTGAAACTTGATGGCCAGCCAAGAACCTAATTTTTAGTGGCCCCGGGACAGTGAGCCTGTGCTAATTTGTGCACTGATACAGTCAAACCTGTCTTAGCGGCCACCTGTCTATAGCAGCCAACCTGTCTATAGTGGCCATCAAAAGTTATCCCCTGCAAGGAAAAACAGTACTATTGAACATGTCTATAGTGGCCACCTGTCTACAATGGCCACTATTCTTGACTCCCTTGGGTGGCCACTATACACAGGTTCGACTGTAATTTAAATATGATATGATTGTAAACAAAATAGAAGAAAAAAGTGTCAATCTTCAATGTAGGTGTAACTAGCACTGCATCCGTCTGAAATCTGAATGCTATGCTGCATTATGTAGACAAAATTTGGGGTACATAATAGTACAGTGTGCATATCATTATCTAGGTGTCAAGTTGCCTGTTGAGCCCAAATCATTTATGATTATTTGAGCATGTCATTATTAGATATTTATTATTAATATTAGACTCCAGTAGCTGGATACATAGTATTAGTATGATGCACTATAATACTATGCGGTATGTACATGTGTGGGAAAAATGGGCAGTGCAATGAGTCATTCCAGTGGTATATAATGTAAATGGACATTTATTGGGCATGCTCCTCACTATACTAGTACACTACACACACACTGTATGCATACTGCACTCTACAAATCTACAATGTTAGAATACAGTTGAGACTTGAGAGTACGGCCCATAATAATCAGTGCAACACCCAGAGCGAATGCCGAATTTGATCAGTTCTGTAGTTCCATAGACCATAGTGTGACCTTATACAAGTTTAACCACAAACCTCAACAGCTAATTTTGAATGTAACATATGATGACATGTTTGTTTTGTTTTAATTGTAGGGCATGTTGTTTCCTGAGAAAATAATGTGATTTTTCCCAAGCATACAGACAAATGTAAATTTCTTTTGATTTAATTGTTAAATGGTCAGCATCCAAATTTGGATGTTGTACAAAGTTCATCCTCATGGTCATGTTTATGTGGGATCATGATTTTGTTTTCATATTTAAAACAAAAAATTGATATTGCATTCGATGATAATTTCCCAAGCATACGAAAGTTCTTTTGTTTTTAATTGTTAAAGGGTCAGGTACGTTGAATGTTGTGTAAAGTTCATCTTCATGGTGAATGTGATTTTGAAAAATATTGATTGAATCTCAAAACTGCATGTCCTGTACTATCGGTCTAGAAAACAATCATAAATCATCACTCTTTTTGTTTGAGCGCATGGCATTTTAAAATTTTTAAATTGGGCAATAATCTTTTTAAATTGTGCTTTGGTCTCATTGTTTTGGGGTGGGGGGGGGGGGGGGGGGGAGGGGCGGGGGACAAAATAAAAATGACCTAAAAAACAACAACATGCTCATACTAATGTGTGTAACTTGACATCTAGTGCTTCCAATTCCACAAGCTCTTCATACAAAAAATAAAATGTGGGAATAAAATTTACTTAAATTGGTACCAACACACATCTAGATGATCACAACTTTTTTGTTTACATGTATCGTGGAATGAATAGAAATTCTAGGCATAGATAGTGCAGAAAATATGTGCAATAGTGATCTTCTTATAAAATTACATGTAATGATGTATAATGATTTAGAGGAAACTACTTGAACACAGTCTGTGAGGTATTTACTCATTTATAGTCTGCAGAAAACAATTATGCAGTCATAGTCATTATCAATCACTTGTGCACATACAGATGTAGTATGTAGTGGAAACTAGAATTTACAGAATTGTGAGGCATTGATTCTGGCGGCAAACTGCAAAAAAGAAAAAGAAAATAATTAGGCAACCCAGTCCCACTCATTGTGTTAACTGACGCCCATCCTCCTACATACATTAAACTCTGAACAAATAAATGACTAGTTGGTAAACAAGCGTATTGTGGAATTTACATCGACTACATAATTTCCGCAATGGTTCATTAGTTAACGGCATTGAAATAGTTGCAAGCTGAAATATGGCAAATATTTTTGTGTCGGTGACAAAACACATTCTTGTTTAGATTTTAAGGAGACAATATCCCCTGAATATGTACAGTAGGTGCACTGAAATATGGCAAACAGGATTGCTTTACTGCTTTTTGTTATATGTCCTAATATGGTTTTATACCTGTTACAAAAATTAGTAAACAACTGTTCAGTAAAAAAGTACAATATAGGTTAACCTTCATGAATGATATACTTTTTGCAATTTTTTTCTTTTAAAACAAATCTATATGCAGATATATATACTTCATAATATCCTCACTTTTAATTGTATTTCTAGATTTAAACAAATTGCCATCGTCACAGGTTGCTGGTGCATTGTTTATTAATGAGAAACTTATGGCATATATATATTTTCTTCATAATTTCATTATACTGTGCACAGATGAAATATATCTAAACTTCTAAAGATAATTTATTGTTACCATTCTGATGTGCAAAGTAATTTTCCTTGTACTGAAGTAACATTCTATTGAAATTCAAAACAGTACAAATTATGATTTTATAGGTTTATACCAAGTTATCAGTCCAAGTTTTTGTGCAATTTCTGATACACGTTGTGTGACTGGTCACTAGATGATCAGAGATCCAAATCTTATAAGAATTTACAAGAAAGTGCACTTTTGTGTGTTTGTGCAAGTGATTTTATTTTTAGAAATACACCATGGACCCACTTGAGAGATTAGATTTATGCACCTTTCAGATAAGCTTACTTTCAGACCACCAAATTTCATTGGAGTTTTAATTACAGAGACAAAAGTAGATAATGAACCAATTTGATTTGGGGGTCATGAGGTCAAAGGTCAAAGGTCAATTGGCTCACTGGAAAAATAGCTGTGATTGCAACATCTCAAGAACAGGTTGTTGGAATACCATCAAACCAAGACCCCGTTTACAGTGAGCAAAAGGCCAGGCCAGGCCACGGCCAGGCTGCGGCCTGGCCCCGCACTGTAAACGCACCGGGGCCAATTGCGAGGCCAAACTGGCCGCGCATTTGGACCAGCTCTGGAGGTAGTCTCGGCCTCGGCCTGGCCCGGCCTTTTCTCACTGTAAACGCACCGGGGCCAATTGCGCGGCCAATTGCGGGGCCAACTGTTACCCCGGAAGTGAAAGGATCATTACGTCATAGGATAATGACGCCGTACCATAACAATCGAACCCACGCTTTCATGGTATTTTCTTCGGTGTGTCAAGCCAAGTACGTCGAGATCTCCAAACTTTTCCCGTGTAAGTATAACAATTAAGTCGAGATACTACCGTTGTTGTTGTGTTTGAATTAAATTATAATCGAATCATCTTGTAAAAGATTCATTGGAAATATCCCGCGCGCGCGCGACCGGATCTACACAGTGACCCCCGGCGCGCCCCCCAAAATAATGGTTTGTTTACATGCAGAGCGCCACTACGACAAAATATTGGAAGGTTACAATGTAGGCCGCGGCCTGGCCTCGCACTGTAAACGCACAAAATTGCGGGGCCAACTCGGCCGCGGCCTGGCCCGGGCCTGGCCCGGGCCTGGCCCGGCCCTGCCTTTTTCTCACTGTAAACGGGGTCTGAGATGCTAATTATGAAAAAGGTATGATAATAAAGTGTCTCTCCAGGAAAATTTGGAACGAAAGGGTCTTGCGCCCTGTACAGTGTCTCCCATGGCCTCCCGTTCATACATGTAATGTGTGCAATACTGATTAATTCTATACACCTTGCACTTTAGTGTATGAAACTAAAAGGGTACTAGGGTAGGTCAGTCAGCAGTGTTTCTTCAGGAAGATTTGGTATGAAAGGTACTAGCCCAAGAAGGGCACCCTGTAGAGTGGCTCTCATGGTCTCCCATTCTTAGTGTGCGCAAACCTGATTAATTACTTCCACGCACTTTGCACTTAACTGAGTTAAAACGTAAACTTGTGTTGACTTAATGCAATATTACATTTATTACATTGTGGTAGTTTGTTAAAATGTCAGCATTTTATCTCTTGGAAGATTTGGTATGAAAGGTGTATATATGCGATGGAGGAGTGGGGCACCCCGTAGAGTGGCTCCCATGGCCTCCCATTCATAGTGTGTGCAAACCTGATTAATTCCATACACTTTGCATGGGGAAGTCAACACTGCCTGACTAAAGTGCACTGCTGGGAAAGAATGTCCAGCTTTTGTTGTCCATGTTTTTGTTTACTTGTCAGTGACAGAATTAATCTGTAATCCGTAAATCTGCAAATAGAAAGTGCACTCAAGATAGGCATAATAGTTTGCACTTTGCATCTAAGGGATGTGAACTCTGCAAAGGTTAAAATAAGAATGTAAAATAAATATTTTGAAGTGCACAAAACACTGATAATGTTGTTCTGACCATGACAGTACACATGTTCCCAATTAAAAATCAAATGTACATTGTTATTATACCCTGCACTTGTCGGAAATTCATGTTGTGAAGAAATGGGCATATTCACATAATGTGTGTAAAAGCGTAAAATTGAAACAATCGTATCTTCGCCAATTATTGACCAATTTGTTAGACCAAAGCATCAATGAAAGCTTGTGATGAGGCCTTTCTGATGGTATGATAATCTACATTTTGATTTTTACAGACAAGTGCAGGGTTTTGCTATGGCCGGTCACATATATGTCGTGCTCATAAGCCTTAAGGCAGGACTAGTCAGCTCGGTTTTTCTACACACGTTCATTTTCGGACTCGTCCAGTCAGGCAAGTTTACAGGGAAAAAAATAATATTTGTTTTTCGGCGACTACTTTTCAAGCTTGCCTGCATGACAATATGCGCTCTATCATTTCTGCATTGAACTCTATAGATCTTTGCAATCTTATGGGGGCTCTTTTATGATCCATGGGGGCTCATTTTGGCATTTTGGGGGCTAAATTGCCGTGAGGCCCCCCCCCCCCCCCCTCCCCATGTATTTTTTCACTGCAAGTTTATGAGAAAACATCCTGCCTGAAATACTTGCTTGCATAAATTTGGTACTTGAGAAAAGGAGTATTCAGATTGTCAAAATCTGTGATTAACATTCAAGGGTGAATTGCCGCTAGTCCCCAAATATTGTTCACTGTTTATGGCAATGCATGCACACTAGACTACAGATTTATGTAACTAGTACAAATAAAATGTTATTTTTAAGTGTATCCTGTCTGCATAATAAAGTCTGCTCTCATCTCTACTAACTACAGTCTGCATATATTTATATTGTGGCCATAATGTTAAATGTAAACATTTCCAGTCCGATCATTCCCGTCCCATACATACAGTACCACTTAGCATTAATAGTGGCCTGAGTCACGCAGGCATGCAATTTAGGAACATCCCATTAAACATACACTGATACACATGTATGCTCTCAGTCTCAAGATTGAGCAACTCTTTATCATAACAATTCCTGAAAAATGAGACGAGAGATTATGTACATGTATGTATGTACACAGGGCTCGACATTAACACTAACCCTCTTGCCCGGGGCAAGTAAAAATTGATGTTGGGCAAGTTAAATTTCATGTTAATTTCACGTGCCCCCCCCAGTACGTAAGATCTATGTTGTTATATCAGGGTTAAAAAAAACGACAGCAACAAAGGAATAAAACCTGTATAAAGTGGTTGGACCAGCAAAATTACCTCAAGTGGGGATTTAGTTATGAGCTCATTTCAACGAGTATCCACTTTACTGTGTATAATGGTGATGGGTAAAGGTGTGGCAATCCAAACAATGTAATGTACATGCAAACAGGTTGTTAGTACAACACATACAATTAGTCAACCACTGAATTTAGGGGAGAGGGGAGCATGTATATAAACCCTAAATTATTTGAAAAAACATTAAATATCACAATTTGGAAAATCCTTGACCTACAAAATTCATGTGCCCCCCCCCCCCAAATCAGTCAGATCACGCATAGGCCATGAAAAAAAAATTTGTTGGATTGGCGTAACCCGCCCGACACTAAAAATACCGCCGACCCTAAAGGTTTTTTCTGATTTAAAAAAAAAAAAAAAAAAAAATTCTTTCTTTCTTCCAATTGCGCTATGTGTGTGTTAATGATATGTTTTTGTGTATGTGCGAATCCTGCAAAAAAACAAAAAAAAAACAACCCTACCTACCTACCCTAATTTTTGGTTGCCCGTTACTCCAATCCAACAATTAATTTTTTTTGGCCTTAGCCACTGGTTGTAGTCCTGAGTGTACATATAGAACTAGAATCCCCATGGCATTTCCTGGCAAATTGCATGCGTATTGTTGTGCAGTATGCAGTATTGTGGAAAGGTAAACATACCATTCATTGTACCCAGCCCAGGGAGGACTAATTTGATTGACTGACTGGTGTCACTTAATGTGAATAGCATGGTTTGACTCGTAATGGCCCGGTCAGATATCAACGGATATCGGAAACGTATGCCCAACGAATAGACAATTTGCGAAATTAAAATTATCCGGTGATGAAAGTCGTCTCCATTGCTTCATGTACAAAACATAGAACAACGTACATCACCGGACAAGGAACGGACAAGAAACGTATAGAACGGATGGAAAATTTAGCTCTCCATTTGACATCCATTTGCGCAATCCGTTGATATGTGACCAGGCTATAAAGTAGAAAATCTGGGCAACATATTCTTACTGGTCATGACAATTATGAATTGTACTGTACTGTAGACATACAATGTTGCATTATATTTATACTGTGGTCTCCTCCATAATAGGGTAATGCGGGGGGGAGGGGTCACTTACATTCATGTTTTGGCGAAGTGATAAAATACATGGGGGCGTAGGGTGATTTAGTCCCCCGTCCCTCTCACCCCCCCCCCCCCCCCCCCCCCCCCCCAAATGCCACAAAGAGCCCCAGAAAAATCACAGGACTAGAGTTCAATTCAAAACATATATTCTGAGTGCTATCAATCATACTGAACTGGTTTGAAAATAGACCCCCAATTAAAATGTTAAAACTTAAAAGGAAGCTAAACGCTAAAACACTGGCAATTTTGCTTGATAATTGCATAATTCCTCTCTCTTCTAGTCTAAATTTCATAGTTGGTATCACCATGAATCTATCACTAACAATGGAAGCAATCAATGATATTGAGACCACTTGCAGGCTGCCATAATGGTGCATAATATGTGAAATTGTCATCTGATCTGAGGCTCTGAGCGTGCACCAACAAAATCAGGGTTACTTACATAGCCACTGACATAGTGCAGGGTTTTGCTATAGCCGGTCACATGTAGTCTGCAGGCCTTTGGGGGTTAATAAGTTCTGATCATAGACAAGTGCATTGAAGATGTAACTTGACCTTGTCAGTTACGTCATGAAGTGTTAGAACGAAGCGATAAACCAATTACGCTGTACCTGTGAAAGAAGTGGGCGGGATTGTCGAGGTGTGTGAATACCCACTTTATACTAGACGCACAGTACACTGAATAAAAAAAAAAGAAGTATTATATTTGTATGCTTTGCAATTGCGTATGTACATACATACCAAAATGCAAAGTAATGAGCATGGCAGTGAACAAATTATACAGGGGCTCGAGGTACATTTGCACCTGAGATGCCATAAAGGGCCCCCAAACTCATGAGAGAGCACCCATATAAATGCAAAACAAATTTTAGAGTGTTATTTTCTTGCAGGCAAGCTAGAAAAGTAGCATGGAAAAATAAATATTAATTTGTTCCCTGGAGCATGGCAGAGTTTCTCAATTGTTTATCGGTAAATTGTAATGACTGTTTACATATTACATGCATACAGGTAGTTGCAAACCACAGTATGCATATAATTACACATTCATTACATTGATTAGGCCATGAGCCATAAGATTTGTGTTTCGGGGACACTTAAATTTGAAAAAACAAGTCACGATTTACAAGTCAAGTTCTAATCTAGCATTGAATTGAAGTATGGGTGTTTTAAATACTGTTTGAAACAGTTCAGTCTTTTGGGCACATTCATTCATGAACATTTTGACATGACACATAGTTAGTGGGCAGGCTGGCAGGCAGGCCATGACCTGGAAGTGATTGTGTTTAAAGGAAATCAATGCAGATTTAGTCTTTCCTGTACTACTTAAGGCATAGTTACGTACTAGTACGTGTGTGTGTGTACTGTCTAGCCTGAAAGTCAGCTACCTCTATGTACTGTATGATCATTTCTCTTTAGACTTTACTGCAGTCGGTGAAACACTTTGGACTTTTACACTATTTGTGAGCTTGTAGTTCCTGAAAATGATACATTTTTACTGGAAAATGTAACTTTTGGAATATTGTCTGCGCGGTAAAGCTAGTTGGTAATCACTGTAAAACTACAAGTTACACTGTGTAAGTACTCTTTACAAAGATATCTTTACGATTAAGTGCATCAACTTGGTACTAACTACTAATGTACATTGTAAGAAAAATATTACTCTACCCATGGATGTATTGCATCATAATTAGTAAAAACATACACATTATGAGAACATTTATAATAAAATTGCTAAGAAGGGATACTCTCCGAACCTTAAAGGATCTAGTAACTTTGTTGACATGTGCAAAAAGTGATGAATGGTTGATACAATGTATATTGTTGCTATCTGATATGTCCACAGGGTATCGTGTGAAAATTTCAAGTCAAATGGACGTTATATGGCCGAGAAATGAGCAAAAATGCAAAGTGATGTTCACAAACTCATTGCACTCACTTTGTACATGGGTTTTTGCGATCTGTTGGATTATTTAACATCTGAACACTTCAATCGTAAATATCTTTTTAACGAAAGGGAAATTTGAAGAACCGAAACCTGTCCCATGATTTTATTGTTAATACGAATACAACAAGGTATGAGGGAACCGCTAGAATTCCAATTGTATTTTGAGGATTTGGACAATGTTACTACAGTCCCTTTAAGTACTTTTTGCCAGGCTGCTTCATACATTCATAATGTTAGATCTACATTCATGCATGCGCAACCGTGTGCAAAGCCCTGTAGGACATATTTGAAAGGTTGGCCACATATTCAATTAAGCATGAAAAATATCCACTGGCTGAGGCCTCACATCAAACGCTTCTTTCTTATCTTGTTTGAGGGATTATTTATATCATTATAGAAAATGTGCATCGGACCATCAGTTCAGCCAATTCTATTTCCGTTCTGACTATAATTCTGTGCAGAAGATACAATGTACTATATAGATCTTTTTATAAATCGTAAACACAATGTGGTGGACTGTATGCTATTCAATTCAATTCAATTCAATACAAGGTCTAGCCATTGAACACAACGTGAGATTCTGGACATCTGTGTATTTTGTAATGTACTGTACATCTGTCCATAATCCGACTTTGGGTATCTCTTCCATGTTTGTATACAATTATACAATGTGTATTTTCCATGCCCTCCTGTTTACAGGAATATTGCCATTCATGTTTCGTTATTTTCAAAATTACATTGTTTTGGTATCTCTTCCATACCCGTGTGTACATTGCGTATTTCTCATGCCATCTTTACAGGAATATTACCATTCACATTTTGTGATGAAATTAAATTGTGTCAAATTTAGATTGTTTATTTGTTTTTCAGAGACTAAAACGAAGACTTGTTTCAAATAGATTTGAATCCTTCTGTTACAAACACCCAACATGATTAATAAAAACAGAAATGTTGTTATTGTTTAGTGTTTATTGGCATTTTTCATTCATATTGAATATTTATGCCAATCTATTTTTTGTCTTCCTTCTTACCTCTTTTTTTCCAACTCAAATTATATGCTCCTTTTAAAATATATATATAATATGTATCTTTCTATATAAACATCTATATTTAAACATCCATATAAACATTTTCTATATATATAAACATCTTTCTATATAAACATTGTCCATATGAGTAGGTAGTCTTGTACGCAGGTTTGAAACATTGTTTCCAATAATTATTATAGTTACACATAAATTCTCCTCTGTTTGTTTCTTACAGAATGCCCACACAGCGATGATGGATTCCATTATGAGGGGTTATCTGGCCGAAACCATTTCCATTGAAACCGTCGTCCAAGCTGTAAGGTGAGAAATTAAATAAATCCCCCTCCCCCTCCCAGTAGAATTGTAAGATTTTATAAGGGTATGATATTAATATTTGTTTGCCGGTTAAACTTGTACTTTTGACTTTGCACTTTAAACTACCAGCTCCTTTCCTGTTTATGAATATGTGTATCGTACA
Organism: Echinarachnius parma; assembly: GCA_037951105.1. Classification (NCBI taxonomy): domain Eukaryota; kingdom Metazoa; phylum Echinodermata; class Echinoidea; order Clypeasteroida; family Echinarachniidae; genus Echinarachnius; species Echinarachnius parma. The sequence goes on from JBAMJV010001903.1 coordinate 92,616, forward strand.
CTTTACCTTTTTTCTTAGAAATGCATTTAATTTGAAAGCCAATAATATAATTCGGAAGAAAGGAATTTATACAAACATGTACACTTCTATGATAATTGTGCATTTCTCATTTCAATAAATGTTTGTGATGATAAACTCCTCCAAGGTTAGTATTTTAATAATGATAATAATAATAATAATAATAATAATAATAGACCAGCATTTATAATGCGCCATTAACAACAAATCTTATTATTAACTTTTCAAGCACCAATGCAGCTAGTATTATACTTGACCTTCGACAAAAGATACAATGAACTAGAAATTTCACATACATTATGTGTAAGAAATTATGTTAACTGTTTGTTGTTCATATTTTGTTTGATAATTTGTTGATAATAAAAATAGAAATAATCATTGAATCAAATCAAAATGTAATTTATTTCCATGAAGTCTTAAAGATGAGCATGCTCATTCATTTTTTAACAAATTATAAACTCAACTTATAATATGTATCTTTAAACACTTATCTTTGTATGAAAATTCATATCATTCAAAGCATCAAGTGATTTGCATTTTGACCGAGAGGGCTCACTCTTATTCTGGGTGAACAAAGTCTGTAAAATTCCATGAAGTATTAAAGATGAATGTTAGTCATTTAAAACATTTTTAATAAAAGTTTTTATATCCTTTTTAATGTCACTATTTGAAGGAAATTCATAACATTCAATGCCTCGAGTGATTTGCCTTTTGACCGAGAGGACTCACTCTTATTTTGGATGAACAAAGTCTGTAAAATTCCATGAAGTATTGATGGTTTGTCATTTAAAAAAAAAAAAAAAAAGTTATAACTTGTAGTATTTATAAATTGTTCTATCTTTGTAGGAAATTCATTACGTTCAATGCATCGAGTGACTTGCCCTTCGACCTAGAGGACTCACTCTTATTTTGGGTGAACAAAGTCTGTCTAGCCGTGAAGCATCGAGTAGAGCGGGAACGCAAGACGCACCAGGCAAATCTCATCCAGTCTGGCGGCGCTCCTGTAAGTATTCATGGAAAATTGTAACAAGTAATTAGTCTTGTTATACAGGGCTCAACTTTCTAGCGGTGGCCCTGGTGCTAGTGGCCATGAGAAATGCTGGCGGGCTACCAGAAATCATATACAGGGTGGCCCCCAAAAAACGGAACGGGGCACTTCCCAAAATATAGTAATCAAATTATTATGTCCATCGGTTAGGGTGTCTTTTCCAATGAAAAACGATACCAAGTACAGTCATTTTGGTCGTGTCAATTTTTTTTTAGGGCACTGTGAGTGACACCATGTTAAGTTCCCATTTTTGTAAATTTGTACCAATTCAGTGCCTGATAAATCGGACTTACTACCCATCATAGTATCGAACAACTATGCCCATTCTCTCGGCACACAGCTGAATGCACACTAACAATGGCGCGCGTATTGCTCGTTGTTCGATGCTATGACGGGCAGAAAGTGCGATTTATCAGACACTGACTTGGTAAAAACTGAAAAAAAATGGGAACCTGACATGGTGTCACTCACAGCGCCCTAAAACAAAAACTACATGACCAAAATGACTGTTCTTGGTATCATTTTTCATTGGAAAAGACACCCTATCCGATGGACTTAATCATTTTGTTACTTTATTTTGGGAAGTGCCCCGTTCCGTATTTTTTGGGGGCCACCCTGTATTACATGTAGGTGGCCCGACTGGGTACTAGAAATTCAAATGTGATAATAATGAATTGATGCAACATTTTGGCCTCCCAAGATCCATTAGGCCACCAGACACTCTTGCTTAGGTGGCCATGTAGGCCACTAGAAGAAAAAAAATGATAAGGGCAAGGCCTGTTGTAATATTTTGATTTGATATCCTTAACCTTGAACATTTTCAAAGAAAAGGTTAAAGCCAAGGAACTACAGCACATCTCTTGGATTAAAAACAAAATTCATTTCATACCCATTTGCTTAATTTGTATGGTTATTATTACCAATGTAAAATATGTTTCAGTGATTTGTGAATCTAGTTTTTTCAATAATCAGAACTGTTTTAATTTTTAATTTTCTATCGCAGATTCAAGTAAAAAGAGACCAAGTACAGCCCAAGGAGACGCCGCACATCCCTCAGATCAGCTATGTGATGAAGATTCTTCCATATATAGTCTTTATAATTCTTTGGTTCTTTTTTATACTCTGTATGAGATCTGCATCATGAATTTGGAAGATTTAAAATCATTTTCTCTAATATCCCCGATTCCCCGATTGTTTTATTCTCAGATACGAGTAAAGAGAGACCAGGTACAGCCCAAAGAGCTGCCGCACATCCCTCAGATCAGCGATGTGATGAAGGATCTCTCAGATGGACGATGCATAGCCGTCCTCATTCATCATTACTATCCACATCTACTCTCACTGGAGGGTAAGTACTTGTTGAAAACTCGCCTTTAAAAAAGGATCTAGTAACATTGTCAAAATCTACAAAACTTAAGCAGTTTACACGTAACTTGTGACCTTGTTTTTTTAACTGATTGATTATAATACTGAAACAGTTTATGAATAAACTTTGTTTAAATATAATTGTTCAAAGATCTACTACAAAAAAGAACAAATTCAATGTGAGGCTGTAAAAATCTTTTGAATTTTTGTGTGTTTTTTGGTTGTGCTGTTTAATGTCGTTTGGGGTGTTTTATCATTAGAGCGAAAATACTGCAAAGTTCATCACACGTAATTACGATTTCTTTCCAAAAAACTTAAATTTGTTCATTATGTTTTCATAAATTTAGATTTTATATGAGGTATCATCTCTTCTTTCTTAGAAGTGTGTTTGCAAGAGTCCATGTCCCTTGCCAATTCGCTGCACAACCTGCAAAAGGTGATGTCATTCCTCAAGCTCAATATGCCTCCATATACTTCACTTTGCATTGATGACATTGAACAGTCCAATAATATCCTGTTTTGTTTTCATAACTCCGGATTTTATATGGTATGATTTCATCGCCTTAGATGTGTGTTTGCAAGAGTCGATGTCCCTCGCCGATTCGCTGCATAACCTTCAAATGGTGACATCATTCTTTGAGCGCAACCTGCCCCATGTGCTTCACTTCAGTCTAGAGGACCTCCTATACTGCCATGATATGATGAAGCCTAACTTATTAGCCCTGCTAGCAGATCTGTTCCACTACTTTGAAGTCGACAAGCCTGCCCATCTAGAAGCCGAACAAGGTATGTAGATCTCAATTAGTCCCAGTAACTTGGATCTCCATTGATATCCACAGTAGTCCTACATGCTTGTTTTGTTGTAAGGTTTGAATAGCCTTTTTTTAGAGTTTCTCCAATACTGCCATGAATAGATATGATGTAGCCACTTTATCCAATCACTTAATCCAAAGCCATATGCTATCCAAACATCAAACTTTGTTTTAACCGCATACATGTAAGTATAAGTATTGGTACAGTAGTTGTCTGCTAAACCAAATAATGGTAGAAATCTGAATAATTTTTAAATGATAATAAAAAGTAATCCAATAAAACCACCTGCTCATCTTGAATTATATATTATTTAAATTATTTAATTTAAATGTTATTTCAATTTAAAACTTAAAATTGTTACCCGATTGTTGTATTTACAAATAAATTATTAATTTCCAAATAAGTACTCTTCATAAAAGTTGTCCAGACTTTTAGATGTTTCAGAAAGATCAAATGTCAATCTTTAATTTAAATAAAAAATTTGTCACCCAGTTGTATAATTGTATTATTGTTATTTTCAAATATCTACTCCTCGTAAAAGTTGTCCAGACTTTCTGGTGTTTTCGTGAAACACCAGTAGGATTAGCTGGGCTTGGTAAGCTATCATAACATGCAGTCAAACCTGTCTTAGAAGCCACCTGTCTATAGCAGCCAACCTGCTTACAGTGGCCACTTTCTTGCTTCCCTAAGTAAACAGGTTTGACTGCATTTTCATTGATGATTGGGCTAAATGGAATTCCGAATTTTATCCCAAAATCCAGTTCCCTGTGGAATCCTTTGTAGAATAGAGGGGTGTATTGTGTAGTAGATTATAAGTTTAATGAGACTTTCTGGTGTTTTCATGAAACACCTGTAAGATGACATGTAGTTGGGCTTGGTAAGATTACGTACATATCTTCACTGATGATTGGGCTTCAAGGGAACCACCACTGAAAAATAATATTCTCGCAAATGAAATGTAATAGTTCCATTCCACAAACAAGTTCAGAAAAATTGCTTTCCAGACAAATGATATAATTTGAAAACCCATCGCAATACTATTGTATAATTGTTCATGGGCCTTCAGACGGAGACTAGTCCATTGTCTAGGACGAACGCACCTACCGTGCTTTTATTGTCTCCAAACGTACGCGGGTATAAAGTTGGCGCACTCGCAAACGTTAGGCCATGAAAGACTCTCATGGCCATGTGTTAAGACGTATCTCTCCTATCACATCCTGTGATAAGGAAAATAGAAGGATGATTGAATGCATAGACAACAGCATAGTGTCCTGTTTAGTAATTGTTATCGTACATTCAAATTCAATTGTAAGTTGGCCTCGGCTACAATGAAAGTTAAACAGATTCGGCGCTGGCCCTGAACAAATTCATGGGCAAGAGTCTACATGATGAATATCAATGTAATGTAATGCTAGAATTGATTTATTGATGAGCAGGTTAACTAATTTATTACGGACCATGTTAATCCTGTCTTGATTTTGAATTATTTGTATGAAAGAAAGAAATAACGGGTAATTGAGCAACAAGGCTATGATCTTATGGTACACAAATAGTTAAATATATGGTGATGGATTTTTGCTTACAAGTAGAAACAATGTTAATAAAATTGTGATGCTTGGTGGGGGTAAACAAGTTAAATGCCATTCTTAATCATGCATGTAATTATGCAAAGTTTCCTCCCCCCCCTCTTTTACCCCTATTGCATGTAACCACCGTCGCCTGTTGCAGTAAGATATGAAGTCCATTTTTATCCTGAAATTGATCAAATATATGAAAGCGAGCAAAGAGAAATAGGCTTTGCTGGGAATCAAACCCAAGACCTCCAGATATTGGTCCTAATTTTTGAAGTATCACTGACTTCTCCCGGTTAGTACGGATTCTATCCGTGTTGTTATGGAACCAATTTTGTTAATACCACGTGTACAATTACTCCTTACCAGCGAAAAAAATACACGGGGGCGGCGGGCGAATTCGCCCCCGAAATGCCCAAATTCGCCCCCGAAAAAAAAAATTCCCCCCCGAAAAAAAAAAAAAAAAATTTATTTTATTTTTTTTTTATTTTCGGGATTTTTCTGTTTGGATTGTGATCAAATGCTTATAAAATGATCACTTACAGCATTATAGCTTATTAGTAACCCCTGAAATTCAAAAAAGAGCCCGGAAATTTGTAGCCCCTGAAAATTGGAAAAGTAGCCCCCGAAAATGGAGCCCCCGAAATAAAAATATTAATTTTTTCGCTGCTCCTTACATGTTCTCCAGAGGCGTACAACTGTCGGGCTTCGGCATTCACCCCCACTTGTGCAGCAAGCTTCAGCAAGCCCCCTTTACCCATCAGCGGAGCTACCAAGAGAAGCTTATTATCATCTACACCCCTCTCCTACCATTCTCATATTTCTTTACCAATTTGATGATGCTGTACTCTTAAAAAAGATCATATTAAATTTCAATCACGGTGTAGTAGTCTCTACTTAATTGGGTTTTCCTTTCCAAGGTAATATTTGACCCCTCTCACGGATGTACCCGTTTAAGTGGAGGAAATTTCCTTAAAAGCGAGCAAAGAAAAATGGGATTCTAATGGGATTCTAATCCCATTTTTCTTTGCTCGCTTTTAATCACATTATATTTCTGGTCAGTTTCCTTATATGTTTGAATTGAAATTTCCTTAAGAAACATTTAATAAGAAATGTTTTGGTCCATTCCTACTCCTTTAACTGGAGTGCCCCTTTTTTATGTAAACCCATTAATCAGAGACCTATTTTACCTGCGGTAATCTACCATTCCATTATGCCAATCTTTCTCTTCATTAACTATGTTTGTAGGAGGTGTGCAGCCCTCAGCGTTCACCCCCCCCCCCCCCCAACGTGCGGCAGGGTTCAGCAAGCCCCCTCTCCCCATCAGCGACGCTACGAAGAGGAGCTTTTGTATTGGAATCTTTCATTCTTTCTTTAACCCTTTTATGATGGGCTTATTATAAATAACCTACATTGATGTTATACAGGTTAAGTTAATGACTTATTCTGAAATGTCAACCTAATTACATTTTATGTCATTATTGTGTAATAGGAGGGGTGCAGCCCTCGGCGTTCACCCCCACACGGGCGGCAGGGTTCAGCAAACCCCCTCTGCCCATCAGCGACGCTACGAAGAGGAGCTTTCATGTGCAATCTCCCAAAGTGGATAAACAGAATATGGATCTCAACAAGGTTCCCTCGAGTCCAAAGTGAGTACGATTACTATTTACTTCAGCCTTTTAAAGATTATCAAGTGTGGGGATGGTACACCACGGGTCGCCATTTTGAACTAGGCTAGTTTGTATGCACTGCAGAACAATGAGCCAGTGTGTATTACGCACTGTATGCAGGGTGTTTGCAAGATGGCACCGAGCATTTGATATACGAATCGGAACCTCCTTTATAAATACTACTGTATCATGAAAATTGCAATGTCTTTCAACTTCTACATTTAAATGTTGACCAAGTTTTAAGCTGGTATTAGTTTACTTAAATTCTGACAGACCAAATCTGCTGCTAAAAACAGTTTTTGTTGAGGTTAATATGTACCAGTTTTTAACTGTTGCCAAAAGTAGAGGCTGTTGAATCATCTGCAGCAAGAGGAGATTAACGTCTTCAGTGAAAATGTAATTTTATTTCCATTCTATTTGTTCCCAGTTATCCTATGAATCAAATGTCATTTATTTTCTTTTTATGTGACTAGTTCCCAACTGAGGCTGTTGAATCGTCTCCAGCAAGAGAAGAGCAACGTCTTCAGTGAGGGTGGTGGCGATGAGGCGAGTCCCAATCAGCTATACGGCTCATTACCAAGGGACCTGAAAGCTGCAGCGTCGCAGTCAATCCTGGCTTGGGAGGAGAAAGAACAAAACAGGTCAGTTTCATATCAAGATAATTATACAATGAAGCTCTACATTTTTTTACTGAATGAGAATAAGTTAACAGTCTCATTAATTCAACTATTTTCAGTGAAGTTATCAACTCGCATTGTGATAGAAACTTTGAATGTATATTATCCCTCTTTATTATAAACTTTGTATGATTTGGTTTTATTTTTGTTTTATGATAAAGCAACATTTTAGAGAATTTATGGTGACATTAATTTTTATGTGTAAAACTGACTGTATTTTAAATTGAAAGTCATTAGAGGGCCTGAGCACATGATCTTAGCAGAATCTTCCTCAGAAGAAACCCACTTTTAATTGATGAAATCACTTTCAATATTTTGTATATTTCAATTCCAAATTTGTTTAACTAGACCTTGTTTCTCTTGCTATCCTTTTCTTTGTATGTAGGAGGCCTCATTCGTCAACTTTTCCTCGGCCCAAGAAAGCAGAGGAAACTCCCACAGTGAACATGATGTCCAGCAGAGCGGGAAGTCTACTCGCAAACGTCAGCATCGATAGCGAAATGAACGCAAGCCAGGACTTGTCTGGACTTGATCTTGAAATGAATCCTCTCCCCGAGAGCTACGAGACTCTTAATCAGCAGGGAAACATTCGGCCGGGATCGCTGATGGACAATGGGAGATTGATGACGGTCACGCAGCAGCGGCCAGTGACTGTTAGCCCTGGATATATGAATAGCGAGGATTTGGAGGTGGAGAGCTTAACGTCGGCCGCGTCGTCTCGGATGTCGGAGAGAGCCACAACCGCAGAGCCGCACGGGTCCTTCAATCCGATGCTGACGCACAGGTCTGGACCGACCATGAATGGGAATTATCCTGAAGGGACATTGACTCAAAGCCTGAGAGATCAAGCGCAGGACATTCTCAGCCCTGAGTCGGATGCTGGCAGCGGGGATTCAACAATGTCGAGGAAAAACCTGAAGTTGGATGTGCACCCTATTGACATCCTGGGGTCACCCCGCGGTCCTACGAATGAACTCATGCCCGCGATGTTGAGACCTTCCAAAGAGAAGGTTCAACAGGCCAGGAAGATGGAGGAGAGGGGAGAACACGCGAGAAATCGTGGCAAACATCGAGGAGGCGATCCAAGAATGGCTGGCAATAATTACCAAATGTCGCAGGATCAAGAGAGCGATTCCTCGGGGAGTTTCGATGCGACGACTCCACTGAGCGGAGAGTCCATAGCGGACTCGTTAGCGGGTGATGCTCTCCAGCGGGCCCGGATGGCGCGTGGAGGATTCACCCTGGCTCCCGCCCATCAGAGTGACCAGCCGCATATAGCAAGAGGAAGGCATGGAGATGCCTTCTTTATAACAGGCAGCACAGAGGGTCTTCATGATGATGAACTGAGCAGTAGTGCCCCTACTGGATCCAAGAGCTTCATCATAGCTGAAAGGGCCATGACTGCAGATGATGCAAGGCAAGCCGGCATCCCTGTGGTCGCATCATCAAGGTCGATGCAAGGTCTGAACGAGCAGGGGTTCCAGGTGATCCCTCAGGGGATGTCCAGCAGTCTATCTGACCAGGAGATCTACCACCATCAACATTCCCAGCTTTTCCCTAACCCAGTCTCCTCGGCTCCTGCACCACAATCCTTGCCATATTCCATGCAAGCCTCCCAACCCTACTCTCACCCGCATAACCCGCATTACTCTAACCCTAACCTTAACACCGAAACATTTCCTTCTAACTTCCGCTCTGATCCTCATTCCAACCCTAGCTATGATATTCCGCCTCACTCACAGCACTCACACCAGCATCCTTCACACTTTGCGCAGCACAATCTTGAGGCCTTCGCCCAGGATCAGCAAAGTGCTCCCAATGTCTCTTCTTGGGGACATCAGCAGCAGCTGCGCCCCAGCTCTTCTACTAACCCAGGTATGTCACAACCCTCCCCCATGCAGTCCCCTCCAGATTATCAAGAGAAGGAATCTCCAAAGCTCATTGCTGAGGAGATCCAGTCTGAACGGCAAGACAAGAAGCCCGTTGCGATGGACTTTTCACGTAACTTGAGCCCAGTCGGGCAAGAAAATGGAGTAATGTTAGACGAAAGATCGTGTCCAGTTAGTATGCCAGTAAATGACATTGCTCCAGTACATAATTATACTAATACTGAACCTTCAGCATCCATGTCTCATGTAACTCATTCTGCTAACATCATTAGACCTAATGCACATGACTTTTCTAACACTGACACTCATAGCCACGTTAGAGATCTAGCTAACAGTAGTAATCAGCATTCATTTGCTGCAGATGTAGAACACTTGCAGCCGTGTCCTTCTGCTTTCACTGACCCTTCTAACCAGCCCCTAACTACATGGTCTGCTAAGTCTAAACTTTCACCTAACTGTAACAACGAAGACCCCTCTCTCGCCCCTTCTATAACCCCCATTAACTCAGGTGCAGGTGGCAGTGGAATGCGCCACGGCTCAAGAGATGCAGCCAATCCTGGAGCACGTTCTTCGGAGCTTACGCACGTTCGACTGAAGCTCGAAGAGAAGAGGCGCTTGATGGAGTACGAGAAGCGCAAGATAGAGAGGAATATGACGAAGCAGAGGCAGCGCGTCGGGAAGGCGGCTTTCCTGCAGGTTCTGGCCAACAAGAAGCAGGAGAAGGAGTCCAGGAATGAAGACCACCATCGGGAGCAGCAGCGGAACCTGGCCAACGCTCAGTGGCACAGAGATGGGAGACAGGCTCAGGGCATGACAACATTTGCTGCGCTGAGCGCCAACCGTGATAAGATGCAGTCGCCTCAGCAAGCCAACCAACTTGACCAGCAACAGCAGCAGCAGCAGCAGCAACAGCAGCAACAGCAGCAACAGCAGCAACAGCAGCAACAGCAGCAACAGCAGCACGAACAGCAGGAACACATCATTGCGCAGAACCAGCTCACGCAGGCATACTACCTAGCTCATCAGGCCCAGCTGGCACAGCAGCAGAATCAGCAAGCACAACCGCAGAAGAACACTCCTGCCAAGATGCAGCCATCACAGCCAGATATGAGAGCCCAGCAGCACAGCCCACTCAGCCACACCAACCAAGGTCACATCGTTGAAGGCAGGCCTAGATCAAGTGAAAGTCCACGGTCTGGACACATGGCTGAAGGTCTACGCAGATTGAGCGAAAGTCCACGTTCTGGGCATATGGAGGAAGGCAGAAGGAGGTCTAGTGAAAGTCCACGATCTGGTCGGGACTCTGACAGTCCCCAAATGTTGAGACCAGAGTCCCCGCAACATCTGGGAGATGTTCCTAGGAGAACGGAAAGCCCTGGATCAAGTTCAGGCTCCCATTCACCTCATCTCTCTCAAGAGGAATACAACCTATCGCTGGAGACGCTCAACGCTAACCTGTCCCAGCTGCAGAATCAAATCATGAGGTTGTCCTTCCAACAAGATCATATGAAGAAGGGGAAGCACGACTCGCCGCGGAGAGTCCAGGACTCTCCAAGATATGTCGGGCAAGAGGATTTTATGGACGATACTGACGGCATGGAGCAAAGACATAGCCAAATGCCCACACATCAGCTAGCGCCTGATGCGTCCAGTCAGTCGCAAGGGTTTTACATTGATGCAGGACATGAACATGACACCAGGAATGATCCTTATCACTTGGAGGAAAACCCTGCTTTTAATTCACCACGTGGTCAACTGCAGAGGAGTCCTCATGAACTCTCAGACATGCAGTATTCCCCACAGGGCTTTTCTCTCGCTCCTAACGACGTAACTGACGATTTCACAGACAAGCAGCAAGCGAATGCGCATAGGTTATCCGATACATATCTGAAAACTGAAACAGACGATAACAAGTACATAAGTGAGGACAACGATCAAGTAAGGCATGAAGTAAGGACTGTCAGCCGACAAAGTTCAAGGAATGACAGTGAAGAACACCGTGCGCATAGTCATAGAGACATGGAACCAGAAGAAGACATTCCTGATCCTCCTGCAAATCAGCGGAAGGGTCAAAAGGTCATGGCCTTTGACATCGATATGTCGGTGCCTGGCGAACCCAAGGCGCTCCCAGCCAACCAGAGAAAGAAGGAATTACCCAGGAAGCCTCAACTAAGCTCGGCCAAGAAGGTTCCAGAGCCCATTGCACCAAAGGCACCGGAAAAGATTGAAAGGATAGCCTCGCCTCCAGCGACGCCAACCAAGAAGCCCGCTCAACCATCGGTGTATGAGATTGTCGGCGAAGGAAAGGAGGTGCCGCGGGAGGAGGAAGAAATGTTAGTGCGCCCTCTTGAGATCAGCAGGGAAGAGGATGCCGACAGCAGCGGTATGGCGGCGGGCTTTGTCATCGGAGAGGACAAGGTAAGTTTTTTAATATTTTCAATCTATCCTATCCAGCTAAAAGGAGAAGTTTCCCCCGCCTTCAATTTATTTTACCTTTTATTATGTTCTTTAAACATTATTTAAATTTCATGCAGGTATTTCATTTGCCCTGGGAAAAAGGGATAGCAACATTCAAAGTCTCTAAAGAACAGGGTAATCCCATTTATCACGTACAGCATGGAGGCAGCCATATTTGTTGAAACCGGGATCTTGAATTGTATGCGCTATAATGTGTAGAGTGAAGTAAATTGAAGGTGGGGAAACGTCTCCTTTAAATACAAAAAAAAAAACATGGTTCATTTTTTAATCAAATTTAATCAGTCTCAGCAAGTGGCCGTGAAGTTTCTCTTCCCCTTCAAACTTTCCTTTATTTATTTGCTCCCTGTGCAGATCACCAGTATAGACAAAATTGCGAAGAAAAAGAAGCTTTTCTCGAAGGGGCGACTGGATTTGTACAGTATAACTAGGTCCCTTTTACAGTGAAAATTCACTCATTACTCATTGACATGGCAAATCGTAGTAATTTACCATAAACCCCACATTTTATCACTCTGGGCACGTGGCCATGGAGTTTCAAACTCCTTTCAACATTCATTTATTTTGTTTTGCTTTTTCTTCAGGACACCTGTATGGATGAGATGGCAAAGAAGAAGGGAGCTGTTCTTGAAGGCTCGACTGAATTTTTACAATGTTTCTCGATTAACAGTGAACGCTCACTAATTACTAGGCAGATCATAGACATTTACAATAAACCTCAAATTGTATCAGTCTGGGCAAGTGGCCATGCAAAAGTTTCTTCTCCTCTTTCAAACTTTCCTTTTTTTAAACTTCCTCTCCAGGACACCAGTATGGATGAGATGGCAAAGAAGAAGGAGCTGTTCTTGAAGGCGCGGCTGAAGAGGGAGGAGGAGGCCAAGGCCAAGAAGGCTACCAGGGAAGTCGAGGCTGAGAGGAAGAGGGAAGAGTTGAGGTGAGAACAATGCTTCAAACCATGTCATTGATACCCATTTAACTTGGGGGGATGATCTATTCATTCATCCCCCCCTTGATGAATAGGTATTACGTAAGTCGCTACGCCCGTGCTTCAAACCAATGCAGAGCTTGCCCTCAGCAGTTTTCTTTTTTAAAGGGAACCAACACTCCCAAATTGTATTCTTATAAATGAAAGGTAATAGTTTTAGTAGTCCTTTCCACCAACAAGTTCAGAAAAATAGGTTTCCGGAACATATTATCTAATGGGAAAAACTCATCTCTATAATTATACTAAAGTATGTGTTCATGGGTCTGCGGAAGAAGACGATCTATTGTCTTGGACGTATGCATCTTCTGTGGTTCTATTGTCTCCAAACGTACACATGTATAGAATTCACACCCTCTCAACGGTTGGCGCGTACTGAACTATTTACTGTATACGCCAATATTTTCACGTACAGATATTTTCGCGAATGAGAGGGTCTCAGACATTTACGCGAGTTAATTTCGCGATCTGCCGGCCCTGTGAGAAAATAGCATCGCACAGAAATTAGAATATGACAAAAATGATGTGTACTTTGCACGAGAAAATCCTTTTAATAAATGAACAAATGTGTATTCTATCATAACGGCGACATAACATAATGTAATTTCTACGGAAATATTGTTAAAATGTACACAGATTTTACCTCAGTTTCCGTCAAAATATGATTTATAAGCTTTATAGTAGTAACTAGAAGCATTGTCCCGCGAATGGCGATTCTCGTACTAATAAATAATAATGAGTTTCGCATATAGAGCTGAATACTGTACAAGTCTATGGTTACACATTGTCTGTATTGCGCTCTGTATCTGTAGCTATTGCCATAGACCATGTAGACGGCATCGCAAGGCGGCGTGCCACTGACGGGAACATGCAAACATATGGGAGATTGATTCAAGCACGAAAGTCAATTAGTATTGATATTAGAGCGCACGGAGAAAGCGCGCGATAAATACGTGTGCGTGTTTATGCACCGATATATAGTCTCAATGGATGTTACATTCATAGCATATTTGTGAACTACAAATGGACAAGACAGGCGCGAGTATGACGTGAATATGCCGCCATCTTAAGTTTATTTTGATTCCTTTTATTTTTAAATCGGTGGATACTAGTGATCACACGGCGGGTGTGATGCACCGATCTATAGTATCAATGGATTGGTAAAATATACACGGACAAGGTACATGCTAGTAATAGTAATACTACCAGCAGGAGTTTACAAAGTAAATTTGGCGCCATGTTGCGTTTATGCCACATCCTTCTTTTTATATTGGTTGATAAGCACATGCACGTGATATTAGTGTTGAACTGTACAGTACTGTCTCCGTGGGTGGGGGGTATAGCGCAAAATACAGCGTTCGGTAATAATTGCGTTCTTATTTCATCGTGGCAAAAGTTGACATGAGTTCATGCCAATATATTCGCGTGTTGTTAATTTCGCGCTTTGGTAGTGATTCGCGAAATTCGCGAAAATAAAACCCTTGCGAAATTAACAGCTTATACAGTATAGGCCCTGTTGGTTCCGTAAGTGATGGTGATTAATTGTATTGTTTATGAATTACACAACCCTTTAATAGCAAAGTGTGAGACATCTATTTACATGTAATATCAAACAACTGTACCGAAACTTATAAGCATGTGTTGTTCTTTGCTTGGTGGTCCCCTTTAATGGATCATCTTCTGTGACCAAAATGTTGCATCAGTTTAGTATCAACATCACTGTCTTGATCATTGTTCTTGAAATTTGATGAGCCAGGCAGGCCACTTATAAGTGGCTGGCCATAATATCTAGTGACCACTGGCACCTGGGCTACTGCTAAAGTAAAGCCCTGCGCTGTGAATTGATTTGTTTACTTATAGGAGAATGCACGAGGAGGCAGAGATAAATAAAGGAGTACATACATACTGTCAGGAGAGAACATACCACACTTCTAAACCGGCATATCATGAGTTTACAATCTGTATGCTGAATTTATTTATAAGTCTGCCCGCTATTTCTTGTTTTTGTTTGTTTATTTGCTTATTTGTTTATTTGTGTATATGTTTATTTGTAAACAGGAAGAAGCAAGAAGAGACGGAGATGAAGAAAGCAGAGCAAGCTGCCAGGAGAGAACAGATCAGACTGGAATACCTCAAGAAGAAACAGGCTGAACAGGTATAAGTAGTAATAATTTTTAGATGATGATGTTGATAAAGAAGAAGGTATTGATGGTAGTGATGATAGTAATGATAGTAATGATGATAATGTTGATGCGACTATGATGATGAAGATGATGAAGATGATGATGATGATGATGATGAATGTTGATGCGACTATGATGATGAAGATGATGAAGATGATGATGATGATGATGATAATGATGATAATGACGACGATGATGACAAGGATGACTATGATGACGACGTCTGACGAGGGACCATGATTGTTTATTTGTTTGTTTATTTGTTTCATTTAGGATCCTGACAGTGCTCCCCCTCCCCCAAGGAAGCAGAAATCCAACAAGCCCAGACCAAAGTCCCAAATGATCCCGTCCGACAGAGGACCATCACAGGCACACTCACACGGTCACCATGGCTACACCGCAGTGGACAGCGCTTCGGATATTGCACTGAGTGAGTAACTGGGTTTTGAACTAAATTAGTACAGTCCAACTTGTCTATAAAGACCACCCACTAGAGACTTAAAAGGTTCCATCTATGAGCTGTTCAATGCTCTTTATAGAAAATTAATTTACCCTGTTAAGACAGGGTAGGCAGGGGAGACCACCTGTTTCAATAAGCTGGTGGTCCTCATAGCAAGGTTCATTTACAGCCAACCTGTCTATAAAGACTACCCTGGCGAGACAAAAAGTGGTCATTATGGGCTGGTGGTGGTCATACACTGTTTCATATAAAGCAAACTGCCACCTCGGGGTACAAGAATAGTGGTCTTCATATTAAGCATGTGACCTTTACAAACAGATTATTAGAGAGCAGGTTTGAATAAAATACATTCAAACCAGTCTTTTAACCTATTGCCAACATTAACCTGGTGGGCACTGTATTAACTGTGTATGGATTGCAAAATCTCTAGTAAGGAACAGGATAAGATTCCAACTGCTCAATGGGATCATTAAGATTATATGGTCTATATTTATAGACGGGTCATCTGTAAGTACAGGTGGTCAATCACAGCAGCTTTGACTGTAATAATGATAATAATAAACTTGTTTTCCTTACCCAGGATACTTTCTTCAAAGCTCATGCATCCTCCAAGCAGAGGGGCCTGCATCTTTTATATGACCTGTTGCCACAATTCTCTTCGGAAAGTCGGCAAATGTATTTAGCTTAGACAATTGAGAAAATAATTGACATTGTCAATGCAGTGTCCATGTCGCTGCCCGATTTCTGGCATTTTCAGTAGATAGTTGTTGTTACCAAAAAATGACAAGATAAATACCATGATTGTAAAACATAGCTTTTGGTGAATTCACCAATATCCTAATCAGAAAATTGAAAAAGGTGTGACTTTATTAGGGTTTATGTGGTGACATGTCACATATTCCAGTCATTGGATACACACCGTATCCAATTAACCCCTAATTGTGCTACATTTCACTCCCTTGGGAGCAATCCATGCAGTGGTAACATAAGAGGTGCACATGCTACCCAAGTGATGCTAAGTATTCATTCAGTGGAAATATGTGCTGTTCCAGAATGATTATGACAGTGAAATTGAATAATGATTTCTTTTTTGAAGTGAATAATTTTTATTCTGCAGAGTTAGAAATATGATGATACGGGATGTCAGAATGGTTAGTTTGGTAACATAATCTTGTAACATTCCTAGCTGTGGGCATTAAGTTTATCAAACCTGAATGGTTGGCATTGTGCAGTATCTGCGAGATTATGGGTGAGAGAAGGACCGAACAGATGTATTTAAACACAGATGTTGATTTAAGAGCATAAATGTGACCTTACACCACAAAACGACCAAAAAGTCGGGGAAGATTATTATGCTGATTTTCACATGACATTACAGTAGAATTCATTACCTTTAAAATGGTATATAACTTGTCATATTCAGACAAGGCAAACCCTCTGAAAATTAGCGCCAAAGATTTGGAAAATGGCTGAAGCAGTTTTAAAACAAAGGAGAAACGGGCCACTTCAAAGATTGGCGTCCATTCAAGCGCTGTATATCTGATAAGTTGTATTCGATGAAAAAACAAATTTTAACATGATTTCTGACAATCAGAGTTTCACAGAAGGCAGATTAAGATACCGTCATTCATGAAATACCAAAATCCTTAATTTCATATTTTAAACCAATTTGACTATTTCAGCTAATTACAGAGAAACTATCTCAGCGACATAACGGTCGTTTTGTGGTGTAAGGTCATAAATGTTACCTAAAATCCTTCATCTGGTTCTGTAATCTTATGTCTAGTGATTTGTAGGGGATTTGTGTTCTACCTTTGCATATTATTCATGTCCATGCTTAGTATTTGAACTTCTGCAGTGTCGTTGACTTGTTCTTTTGTGTTTATTCTGTCAACATATTCAAGGTTGGTGATTTATTTTTAAAGGGGTGATGTCAGTCATGATTTAAATCAGATAGATACATTGAAATGATTTTAAAAACATGGCATCAAAAACAAAAAAATTCACCAACTTTGCAAGATTGTTTGTTGCTGTTTTTTTTGTATGATTCTTAAAAATCTTTTCTGTGCTTTTTTTTGTCTTAACAATGGGTGTTTCTAGCGGCTCATTTATTCTGTTTCATGAATTTGAAATATTGTGCACCATATGTTCATTCCATTGCTTGGTCATTATGTGTCTCTTCACACAAGGAACATTGATCAGGGGCAGTTTTCATTCAACTTCAACACAGGTAGTTACTTTTGAGCCAACAGTAGCGTGAGGGCCAGTGCTAGGCTGGGCGTTCATGAATAAACATAAGGTCATGAGGTACGTCATCTGCACTCTGGCGCGCGATGTGGGATATCATGAATATTCATAACTAGGATTAGGGTTCGGATGAGTTTGAGGGCTTATAGTTACAATGAAACCAACACCGATCATTAGCCGTTGACGTGGCCTACTGGTCACGCTGTGGACTTCAACACTTGGGGTCATGGGTTCGAACCCTCTCTTGTGACTCTTCTTTTCTTTTGCCATAAAAGATGGTGAGTAGTGGTTTATTTAGTAAATGTATCATGCAGAGTTTTCACTTAAGTGTGAAATGACGTATCGTGATGTCATTACCCTATGATTATTCATGAACGCCCAGCCTAGCACTGGCCCTCACGCTACTGTTGGCTCAAAAGTAACTACCCTTCAACACAGGTTGCTAGGTAAGGGACCCTGTTGCACAACAAAGTGGTGCTCGATCGATTCATACATGGCTGGTAGTCTTGACTAATGAATATTTGGTGCATTCAAATGTTTGTGTAAGTGTTCCTGGTTGTACATGTAATAATCGACAGTCAATCTTGCGTAAGTTAAAATCCTTGGGACTGTAGACAAATTTTTAACTGGGCAAGTTTTGACTCAAATGGGTAATATATAGTTAGAAACAAAAGAAAATTGAACTGGAATATTCCTTTGCAAACTTCTACATAAATTAACATTTTGGGTCATTTGGGAAAAATGATTATTCACCAAAAAAAAGAAAAAAGAAAAGAAAAGGGAACTGAAGTAGTTGGATGACCTAACAATTATTGTACTTAAATTCAAACATAGGGAAAACTTACAGGAGATATATTAAAGAAATAAAAGTAAGCAAAGAAAAATGTGCTTTCTCAGGAATCGATCCCGAAACCGCGAGATTGCTAGTACATTTTGGGGGGAGCTGGACTTAAGCAAGTTTGACTGCCTGTATGATGTGCTGTTTTTTTGTGCATATACATTATGTACTTCTGCAGAGTGCCCATTGCATGCAAATCACCACATATATGATGTATCGTACATGTATGATTAATAACTGCATTTATACACAGATCTCCATAAGAAGTCGTATACCATAGAGACGCCGGAAGCGAAAGCCGATAGTGCGTCCGTTAGCTCCGCATCTGGTATGTAGCTTCGTAAAAAAAAAACGTGTGCGTGCCTCACCATCGACAGCCTAGTGTCATCCAAACTTAATTATCCACGACTTTCTCAACAACAGTTCATACTAAAAATTGTATTCACCATGTTATTTCTACAGTGTTGAAGTGTGTTTTCATTAATCATTTCTAATCCAAAAGTTGTTTTTTGTATAGTGTTGAGCTACTAATTCAGTTGTAACTAATTTCACTCTGTTGTTTATGATGTGTTTAGCTTTTCAACTATTTAATACTAAACTCTGTAACCACATTTCTAGTTTGAAGTGTTAAATAACTATATAATGTATATTTCTTTATTTTTGTTGTTGCTAATAATACAGATATACATGTAGTTCAATACTTTACATCTTGTTTCACATGGTTGACCTACCCACGTTTGTACTTTGTTCAAGTATTGTATTGTTTGATGTTATATTATATTATACTATACAGTGTTTGCAGTGTTTCTAACTAATTAATATTTTGGAAGCCTTTGTTATGATTAATTTATCTTCTACATCAAGTCTCCACACTTTTTTTTCTCTCCTTGCCCGTTTGGGCAAGTGATAAATGTTGTGTTTTAAAATTGAGTTGTGTACATTGTTATTTGTCATGTCACAGATCTATCTTTCCAGCGTAATTATTTATTTTGAGCCAACACTTCATAACACTGTCAAATGGCTGAAGTTTTATTAATGACTTCAATGGTCATTGTCGTAGCTGTTAAAGGGAGTTTTGTGTGTGTGTAATGATTTTTGTTGTGTGTTTATGTGTTTGTTTTCTATGTAAATGACTGACTTTTTTCCATTCCTAACGGTTGTGTTCATGGTAAAGACGGGTTTACTAATTGGCTGACTGTATTGTTAATGTGTAAATACATACTGGTACTTCAATATGAATGTTTATCTGGTTTGTATGGCCTTTCAACTGTTATTGTGATAAAGGAACCGTTTATTTCTCTTTGTATAACGTATAGAGCTGCTACACCCTTATTCTATTCATTTGCACTATTTCTCACGATGGTCTCTCATTTTGAATTTCTAGGATGTATGGAGACGGTCTCACACATCTAGTTTTTAGTACAAAATGTCACCGGCCCTTTTCTCTCATTATAACCAGCTTTTCACAATATGTCACCTTTTCTCTCTAACCCATTCAGGACTGGTCCCAAAAGTACTTGGGCCATGGTCTATGAAGAATACTTGTTATGAATACTCATTGAAATCGTCGTCAATGGGTTAATCATCTGCATATCATTCATTCTTTTCTGGTGTATATTTTTTCTCTTCCTCTTTCTCACCCTTTTTGTTGCCCCCTGGCCTTACCTCAAGCAGAGAGTCAAGGTGCAGCGGCTGCCAATCCATCGCCCCAGTCAGATGCGCCACACCCCCCACCCCAGAGCACAGCTCCCCACCCCTCCCCGGTGGCCGAGAACGGGGGGAAGCCACCCCTCCCCTCGCCCTCCACCTCCACCGCCAAGCCTGTGCCCGATGCGGTCAAGCGCAGGCCCCCCTCCCCTCGCTTTGGCTTCCGGCCCCGGTCAAACACTCTCCCCCCAACGCCCACACAAAGCCCCGAAAAGTCCCCCGGGGGACTACTGGGGGTGGGGACCACCACCCCTCACCCCCCACCCGCGCACTCCACTGGCATGGGCACAGGCACACTCTCGCCACAAGAGGGCAGTGTTGATTGCGTATCTCCCAGCATGGCATCCCAAGAGAGCAGTGGATCGGGTGGGAGCCAGCCGCCGTCGGATTATTCCGGTTCGTTGAGCACACGCTTCGCCATTCTTTCGGTTGCACCGTGTCTTGTATTGTATATATTGCATGATGCGTACAGTGCCTGCATGAACTGTACTTGCATGACTTGCTGTATGCATATAGATGGCATTGTCTCTGTGTCATTGCATGACCCTAGTGAAGCCCAATGACTGTTTTGTTCCTCCAGTGTCTTGTATATTTTATTATGTATATGGCAGTTCCTTTGTTTTTGCATGTCTTTAGGAAATGGAACATTAGTTTGATTGCATGTTTTAGTCCCTGGATCCTACATTTAGCTATTTCAAGCACTGTGCCACTTGGGCATGTACATTTTCAAGCATTGGTAAATTGCTTGCCTGCTGAAACGTTTCCCTAGATGACAAGAGCAAATTTCACTGGCCCATGTAAATGTGTACTATTTTACAGATGGTGCTTTTTCCAAATTCAGCTACCTTTTTTACCTTTTCCTTTAGAACCACCCCCACCCCCAAAAAAATAATCAAATAAACATTGGCCTAATATCTGACTTTCATTTGCCCAGGGTATTTGAGCGATCAAGCTTTCTGTAACACACTGCCTGAACAAACATTTATCATTTATCCGAATAGTAGCCTACCATTTTTTAATACCAACATTTTGTTTGCGTAATGTTACAGATAATGCTCTCTTGATTCACCCAACTTCTATTCTTGAATTGAAAAAAAAAGATAAAAGAAATCCTGGCCCCAGTCTAACTTCCAATTGCCCTGGGCAATCGGTAACCAAATTATGTTTCATGGGTCTGCAGAAGACGACTAGTCTAATATTGTCTAGGACCTGCCTCCAAACGTACGCGTGTATAGAATTGACGCACACGCAAACGTTTGGCTCTGACAGAACTTCAGTTCAAAAGTTTGGGTGATTAATTGCATTGTTCATTAATTACATCGCCCTTTGCAAGATGTTGGACATTTATGTAATATCAAATAATGGTACTACAACAAATAAACCTGTGTTGTTCTTTCCCTGGTGGTCCCCTTTAAAGGGGACCACCAGGCAAAGAACAACACATAATTATATGTTTTGGTACCGTTTTGTGATATCAAATAGATACCCAACATTTTGCAAAGGCTTGTTTAATTCATAAACAATGCAATTAATTACCACCACTTACGGAACCATTATTATTTCATATTTCCGTACGCGCCAAACATTTGCGAGTGCGCCAATTCTATTCACGCCTACGTTTGGAGACAATAGAATCCCGGACGATTTGTTCGCTCTGGACATAGGTAGTCTTCGTACATGCAGACCCATGAACGCATGCTTTAGAATGGTGATGCTTTTTCCAATTATATAAAGTTTTTTCCTGAACTTGTTGATGGAATTGACTACTAAAGATGTTACCTTTTCATTTATAAGAATATTATTTTTGGGTGGTGGTATCCTTGAAGTCTATACCTCCCAGTATGTATACGACAGTGCCTTTATTAGTTTTTGCATTAACTTTCCAAAATAGTTTCCTGTCGGTTGCTCCATAACTTCCAGTGTCCGTATTTTAGTGCCTTTGATTTTGCATGACTCTTGGAAACTTTATTTTCTGTTGGATACTCATTCTATATCTTCATATATACGTGAATGGCAGTACTCTTGTGTAAGTACAAGCCCATGGCATGAAGAGTATCAAAGGCGATCTTGCATGCGTGCATCCATCTATTTATTCCTCACTTCCTTCCTTATTATTTGTCGGCCATTTCAACATGGTTAACTACTAACCCCTTTTCCGTGCATATTTTCATCCTTTTTTATGCCTCCGGCCACTTCGTTGGTGGAGGCATAACAAATGGAGGAAAATATGCACGGAAAAATTATGTTTTCTTTAAATTTATGTTTCTTTTTGGTTGTTGTTGTTGTGTTTTTCTTATTTCTTGTTGTAATTGTAAAGCAGTGTTTAATCAACCATTTATTCTTTAATTATGAACATGTTATTTTAGCAGTGTTTAATTTTTTCCTGAATATTCTGCTAAACTTAGCTGAAAATTTAATCAAATGTATGATTTTATTATTATTGATCAGATCATGTACTAAATCCGTATTTATGTCTATTACTGCTATGTTTTGATTTGCCAAAACATAGTGGTTCTGTCTGGTACTATATTTTCCTTTTATGTTGATATATGTTGATATTAATTCTATAACATCGTGAAGTGTTATAACACAGTTGTATACTGACTATGTAACTACTTTATATAAAATAAAATAATACATTTGTTATATGCATGAATATTTGGTTTGATATAATTTGACTAAATTTATTTATGGAGATACTAACGAACGTGCATGAATGCCTTAACAATACAATTTAAACGTTAACCCCTTGACTACGGGAACCGGGTGGGCCTTGTACAAAGTCTATGGGGATTTCAGAGATTTGATTTCAGTATTGTTTCTGTGCATGTAAAAAGAAAATATTATGAATGAAATCTTTAGATCCACCTGATATCATATTTCAATTATTGTTCTTTCCTGAAATACATTTAATTTTCAAGTCTGTTTTCTGTTTTGATGTACACTGCAAGCCTTCTTTCCTGAATTTCTATTTGAGTGTGAAGAAACGGGTATGCCTGAAAAAGGATGATAAACAATTATTTTCCCCTATACCCCCAAACTTGGTGTTCAGATGCTGCTCTTACCCTCCTGAAAATACATGTGCTTCTATGGACATGTACAGTTTGAGCCATCGTAACAAGGATTTTTAAAAATTGTCAAGTAAATTTTCAAAGAAGGTAACATTTTGCTGGCCCGAAGTAAAATGTTACTTGCACCAGGCGAACAGGCCAGTGTTAGCACAGATGCGAATCCTCCCGGACTATTAGGGAGGCTCCCTGAATTTTATTTTGGTTAAAGGACCTAAAGAATACAACGTACTTTGACACTTATTCCATAGTTGATGACTTGAAACATAGGTCTGCCGAAAAAAAATCCATGAAAATAAACACAGTAGCGATTTAAGACTAGTTTTCTGATGCCAAATCTCACTTAGCAGCCAGTTTACGCCCCACCCACATTTAGGGTCTGGAATCGGCAGCGTGATCGACCTGTGATTGACAATTCATTGGCTTACGTCATGTCGCGTCATCTACAGAATTTAGTTCATTAGTCCGTTCTTTAGATGACGTCACATTTTGGCGATTTAAAAGGGGCGTTCCCAGGACAATTAGGTATTTACTAATTACCCCCAAATTGATTGATTTCATGAGAAATGACTGCCAAATTCTTTTTCTTCGGGAAAAATTACATATAGAGAGCTGAATTGTGAAAATTAGGCCATCTAGACGCTGTAGTTCCTTTAATACGTCACATCAGACAAATTTTGATTCAATGCTTCCCTGATTTTTTTGAAAGATAGTTCCCACCATGCTGTATGCAATAGACCGCTTCTGTAATGTATGCAAATAATATGCGTATGACGTAAGACTCTCCGTTGGCAAGCTTAACAATAGTAACTAGGTCCGGCAAGCTCCGGCAAACTTAGCTTGCCGGACCTAGTTACTATTGTTATGCTTGCCAACGGGGAGTCTTACGTCATACGCATATTATTTGCATACATTACAGAAGCGGTCTATTGAAAGAAACCTCCCTGATTTCTGAATGAATCCACCCTGAAAGCTGAATGTAAAGATTTGAATGAAGGAACGAATGAATAACTTTATTACGAAAATATTCAGAGATAACAAGATAATCATATATATAAGAAATTTTAACAACCAAACAAATTGGTAAAAGGACCCTACAGAAATAGCAATTATTGGTAGTGGGGCGGAATACCTTACGAATATGTACATGAAGGCAAGGAACTGTGATAAAATAAATATGCTATACCAAGTATTTACAATTAACATATCTTTGTTAGTATCTAGCTCGGTTATAGAATAAAGGCTAAACAGACATTTGTTGTTCTTGTTTTGTTATTGCAGGTCCAAAGCTGTTTGTGAAGCCTACGAGTAAGTCCAACCGCCACATCATCATCAACGCCATCTCTCACTGCATCCTGGCTGGCACGGTCAATTCCAAGACAAAAGATAAGGTGTTACAGGTGAGAAATCTATATCTAAATCTTACTCTAAATCTATCTGTTACCCAACAGTTAACCTAAGTTTTCCCACAACCCCAGTTCTAGCACTTCGCTAACATCATCATCAATGCCATCTCTCACTGCATCCTGGCTGGCACGGTCAAAGCAAGACAAAATATACGGTCTTACAGGTAAGATCTAGTCTAAACCTAGACCTAACTCTGTCTTTAGATAGATCTACAATACAGAGATATAGATAGATCCAAATCCATCTGTTACCCAGCTGTAAACATACCTCTTCCGATAACCTTGATTCTAGCACTTACTGCTTCACCCTAACCCTATCATCAGAAATGCCCTCTTCCATTGCATCCTCACTGGCACGGTCAATGTGAAGACAACAGATAAGGTCCTATTAAAAGTGAGATCTAGTCTAAACCTGTATCTCTGTCTTTCTATAGATCTATATAGATCTAGATGGATACTAAATAACAACAAATATTTTTTCATCTTGATTCATCTATTGATTGCAACAATCTTTGATTTACCTCTCTTCACATGTGTGCTGCTTCAACTTGTAAATAATTAATCTTTTGTGTGTTTTTTTTGCAGGAAATCGCCAAATCTGACCAGAAGCACTTCATGGTCCTGTTCCGTGACCAAGGTCTGCAGTTCAGAAGTCTGTACAGCTTCTCACCTGACTCTGAGGAGCTGACCAAAGTGTACGGCACGGGGCCCAGGCACATCACCAACAGGATGACGGAGGCACTGTACAAGTAAGTCATTAAAACTCATTTAAACACCGCTCATGTCATCAAATAAAAAAACAAAAATCACATAGGGGCAGTCCTGTATAGCACAATAGAAACCCTGTTTTAAGCGATAAATGAATCACCAACAAGATAAATGAAGCTCTCTAAAACTCATAAAATGTTGTATTAGTATTCATTTTTCAAAATCAAAATGAAAAAAAAACCAACAACAACAATCCAAAGTATAAGAACGATTTAGTACATAATTTACTGCAAAATGAAAACAAATTAAATCGAAGGGAAAGCGGCCCATTCAGCGCCATCTTTAAAGACATGGCTGGGTTTCCATGGGGTCCCATGGAAAAACACATCTCTTAAAACAAAAATCACATAGTCCTCTTCAGTACTTAAAAACCCTGTATTCTATAAGCGGTATATAAATGCAATCTGTTAAATTATTATTTCCATTTTCCAAGAAATAAAACTCTTCCATTTTCTTATGGCCAGAAAAGTAGAAAATGTGGCCCTGAGACAAGCAAGCTAAATGAAAATTTGTATTTTGATTGCCCCGTTGTCCTATATACAAACTTGGCTGTAATGAGTTTAGGTGGCTCAACAAAATTTGTATGCAGCCCCGGGCCTGCAGGCCAATGTTGATTATGGGCCCTAAAGTGATGGTGAACTCATTTTCTCATTCGTATTATGCTTTGAAAAGATCATTGCAATTCAAATTTACAACAAAGTGCCAAGATGCAGAATAGATTATTAACCCAAGAGAACATCACAGGACTAAGGCTCATAACTAACAAGACAGTTAATCAATTAATTGCTGCTCTCTACATTGAAGGAACTACAGCGTCTAGATGGCCTAATTTTCACAATTCGGCTCTCTATACGTAATTTTTCCTGAAGAAAAAGAATTTGGCAGTCATTTCTCATGAAATCAATCAATTTGGGGGCAATTGGTAAATATCTAATTGTCCTGGGAACGCCCCTTTTAAATCGCCAAAATGTGACGTCATCTAAAGAACGGACTAATGAACTAAATTCTGTAGATGACGCGTCATGACGTAAGCCAATGAATTGTCAATCACATGTCAATCACGCTGCCGATTCCGGACCCTAAATGTGGGTGGGGCGTAAACTGGCTGCTAAGTGAGATTTGGCATCAGAAAATTAGTCTTAAATCGCTACTGTGTTTATTTTCATGGATTTTTTTTTCGGCAGACCTATGTTACAAGTCATCAACTATGGAATAAGTGCCAAAGTGCGTTGTATTATTTAGGTCCTTTAATGAGGTAGGAAGTGAAAGCCTTTGAAGTTTGTATGAATGATCTTCTCATTGCCCATGAGCCGATTGGAAGGAATGCTCCTCAGGGAGTGGAGACGGTGCACACGATGCATGCAGGGTGGCGTTGTATTCTGTGACTGGGGTAATGATAGTGTAAAGCACATTGAGACGTTGGTGTTTCATATTAGGTGCTTTATAAAGCGAAACTATTTTAGTATTATTATTCTGACAAGTTACTCACTGCTACAATTTTTTGGTCATATATCCCAGACTGAATCTTGTCAAGACATATCACGCATTGTCCTACTCTTCTGTTTGCAGGTATAACTCTGGAGGCAAGCAGTTTGTCAAGGTTCCCTCCAAGTCGATGTCGGTGCAGATCGACGGTGTGTCCATCAACCCTGTGTTCTGGCAACCCAAGAAGTCAGCAGTCGCCAAGAAACCTTAAGGTGGATGAATAGCGATAGAGCACAACACCGGCTAAGACCCTTTGCTCGCAGTGATCTAGAAGGTTAGATAGTTAGGGCTATTAAACAGAGATGTCTGGGGCCTGTTTCAATATCAATATCTGTAACGGATTGACGATTCGACCATCAACCCTGTCTTCTGGCAACCCAGGAAATTAGCAGTCACTAAGAAACCCTAACGTGTACGAATAACGATAGAGCACAACATCGGCTAAGACCCTTTGCTCGCAGTGAACTAGAGGGTTAGGGCTTAACAGAGATGTCTGGGGCCTGTTTCAAAATCAATGTCTGTAACGGATTGACGATTCGACCATCAACCCTGTCTTCTGGCAACCCAAGAAGTCAGCAGTCACCAAGAAACCTTAACGTGGACGAATAACGATAGAACACAACATCGGCTAAGACCCTTTGCTCGCAGTGAACTAGAGGGTTAGAGGGTTAGGGCTATTAAACAGAGATGTTTGGGTCCGTTTCAAAATCAATGTCTGTAACGGCTTGACGATTCGACCATCAACCCTGTCTTCTGGCAACCAAAGAAATCAGCAGTCACCAAGAAACCTTAACGTGGACGAATAACGATAGAGCACAACATCAGCTAAGACTCTTTGCTCGCAGTGAACTAGAGGGTTAGAGGGTTAGGGCTTAACAGAGATGTCTGGGGCCTGTTTCAAAATCAATGTCTGTAATGGATTGACGTTTCGACCATCAACCCTGTGTTCAGGCAACCCAAGAAATCCTCTGTCACCAAGAAACCCTAACATCAAATACAAACAAAGGAACACTAACTTCTGCAAAGACTCATTGTTTGTAGCGATCTCATCACTATGGCGATGAGTTAGGGTTGAACAGGCCTATTTCAAAATCAGTGTTCTTATAGATTGACGTTGTGACGATCGGCCCTGATTTCTTGCAACACAGGAAGTCCTCTGTCGCCAAGAAACAAACCCAATCACCATGGTGATTAGGATTGTGAGTAATAACGTTATCATGAAGGCAATACTGCTGGAGCAGATCCAAGATGCATGGGCATGTTGCACAAAGACTCGCACATGCTAGTTTGAAAATGTAAGTCGCCTTTAAGACCAATCACCATCCACTATTTATACACTTGTGCTCGGTGGAAAGAGCTGAAAGTTAGTATGTGCAATGTCCCCACAGAAATTGCTTTACATAAGCTTGCGTTACTACAGCAAGACTGATGTTTCAACTTGACAGTATCTTAATATCAATAATTAATAATGTGCTATTAACGATTGGGCCGTATGCATACAAAATAGCTAGTTGCTTTTACTAGGCATTTAGGTTTGAACTGGAAATCATCACAACTTTTACATTGCAGGATTCCTCTGCAATAGGCGATAGAATGGTAGTGATGATTTCTTGACTCGTCCCTTTTCCGGATCAGGGTTCGAGCAATCGCAACTAGTTAGTATGCATATGGCCCATTATGAGGTGTTCATACGTTAGATATTTAATTTAAGATGTACCAGTAACCTTACATGTGCTTGCACTTCAAATATTCTAGACAGTGGACAGTGACTAATATGGAGAATAAATTATTGTCGAACTATGTTATTTGTGCTAAATATATTACTTATTGCGGATATAGTATCGAAAATAATATCGCTAGTGATATTCGCTAGTGACATTAGATTCTATCACCTGACGAAGTGTTGCAGCGGCGCACGAAACGTCGTGATCTTTTAGATCCCTTGTTGACCATACATTGCGAGACAAACGAATATCACTAGCGATATTATTTTCGATATGTTATTTGTGTTGGACCGATGGCCAAAAAGAGAGTGCCAATTTTCAGAGAGGCCTGTTCAAAAAAGAGTTTTCAGATTTCTTATTTGTCCTTCGTAGATGAAAAGTTGATTCCAACATGGGATTTTTTCCAAGGGATATTATCTCTATTTACTTAGTTCATCACTCATCGTGTTACATTTAAGCTTAGTTAATCACATATGGATGAAATGGACGGGAAGACTATCTCTCTTTCATTAATTTAATTGTGTTGATCGGTCAGTTTGCCTTATTCTTTTGCCATGTCGAACAAAGTTTCACTAGCCATACTTCATAACTTCATAACTTGGTGGGACTGTTCAATGAATGTGTAGGTTTTTCTTAGTCCTAGTACATGTATTTATACTATAAGGACTAGTCTGTAGGTTTATGGGAGCTTGGTCTACACTACCATTTGGTCTATGTCTCAATTTGTCTCAATTTGTCTCACTTGATGACATAAACTGTCAACAGGCCCTTTACCCGTTACCGTTGAGATTCTGATATCCCCATAGACTTTGTACATAGCCCACCCGGTTCCAGTAAGCAATGGGTTAAGTTGACCCCTAATCTTAATCCAAACTTCCAACTCCTAACCCTAATCTTAATCCTAAGCCTCAGAATTTTGATTTCACTAGTGGACAGAGAGATGGTAGAACAAATGGATGTAGACCAAACAGCAAGTTACCTGGGAAAACTGTCATATTTTTTGTTTCCCTCCAAATTACCCCCGATTACCCCATCTTACTGAGTTGTTGCGATTTGTCCACAAACTCTAAACTTGATCCATAACCCTAATCCTAATCCTAAGCCTATGGAAGTCTGATTTTACTAGTTGACAAAGTTATAGTAGACCAAATGGATGTAGAGTTGTAGACCAAGCTGCAAGTTACTTGGGAAGACCTGCCATATTTATTTCTTTCTCCCACCCCCTTCCCCAAACTCTTAACTTGATCCATAACCCTAATCCCAACTCCTAAACCGAATCCTAATTCATTATTCTAATCCTTTAGCCCCTGAATTCAGATTTGATGGTAGACAAAATTGATGTAGGTTGACCGAGCTGCAAATTACCTGCGCAGACTGTCATACTTTTGTTCCCCCACCCCTCTTCCCCAATCTTACTGAAGTTTGGAGTTGTGCTGAAGCTGCAGCTTTTAAAATGTATTATTTTCATAATTTGGTATCGGAACTGATGTCTTTGTTTTAGCCTTTTCAATTTGCCTTGATAGAAGCCAGTGAAGAACAAATGAGAAGAAGAAGAAGAAAAAAATGTATGAATGGAATGGGTTTAGAAGATTAATTTGATTAGCACATCCAGTTCATATTTGTTCTTCTTCTGTTGTAATTGAACACTGTACTTTTTTTTGTGAGACTTAAAACAAGCTCATACCATAGACTTTAAATTGCGAAGGATTTATTTGTGTGTGTCCCCTCCCCCCCCCCCCCCCCCCCCCGATGAAAATAATTAATGCCAATTGACTCTTGTGTTGCAAACTTTTGTTTTTGATGTGTGTTTGAAATTCATAGTGCCATCCCCTTATTACCTGCTTGGTTTAGTTACTCTTCATTTTTGGGCTTCCATGTTTGGTTATAGACTATTTTTGTACTCTTTTTTTTTTTCGATAGAGGTTCTTTTCATTTTTTAACCTGTTTCATTCTTTGAATACATGTAAGATTCATAGATGCGTTGCTGTAAATTTTCTTTGCTGATTCGCTGCGAAATCCGTATTAAAATGGTTGTAAAACATGCAATATAATTATATTATGTTTGTTGATTATGAATGATTTATGAATTATGAGAGTAAATGGAGGCAATACTGAAGGTGAAACAGTTCTTTTCTAGTTCGTATTTCAATGTGTGATTGAAAGGAAAAATTGCTTGTGATGCACTTTCATTTTCTGTCTCATTTTGGTTTAGAGTGACTTTTTTTTTTTACAAAGTTAGCGGTAATTTTTTGATACATGTATCAAACCTTTCCTCTTCTGCCTTTACATTCCATTATATTGTCATCAGTTGTTAGATAGTTGAAACAGTGGAACCTCGTTAAAAATAGCTCTATTAATACACAAACCCTCTGATAACAAGGATATTTAACTGGTCCAAGCTCTTTGTACTTTATTGTTTGTTTGTGAACCGAGATAAAAACAAGATTCAAGGTCATTTTCATGCTCCAAAAGACCTATTTCTAACAAGGTTCCACTGTAATTTTACACATGACTGAAATGTTGATTTTCTTTCTCTTTATGTGTTATTGATCCAGGGATTATCTACACTATGTAGTTAGTCCAATAAGTCTGGTTTAACATTGAGTATCCAAATTTGGATGCATCTTGACTACGATAGAAAGCGTAATTTTTGTTGAATTTTACAAAGTTAATGGGTTGCTTTAACCCATTTGAGACTGCCTGGTACAGTGGAACCTATTTATAACAAGATCCTTGTGACCATAAAATGTACCTGGTTTTATCAGGTACCGTGTAAAATCAGGGTAAAACAAACAAAAGGATATGAAGAGTTGGGACAAGCAAATGATAATAACTGGTTCTTATTTAAGGCATTTTATTACTAATATCAATGTACTTTAGAGAAAAGAAACATTCTAAGTCATAGACGATTTCACTTTTTTAAATAGGTTTTTGTTATAAAGGAGCTCTTTATTACGAGGTTCCACTGTATAGACCAATTCGGTTTTAAGTCTATATTACTCTAACTGGGGGGCTTCCAAGAGTACAACAACAGATAATTTGAACAGGTTTTAACCGTTATGCAACACGTCGGGTGTATTCTTGTCTCCTAAACAATCAGTTTGGTTCTAAGAGACCTTTGTTCAGCATGCTAGACATGCTTGAAGCCCCCCAGTTATGGCAGATGCTAGAGTACTATAGGCTTGAAGCCGAATTGGTCTATAACATGCATTCTCCATAGACCCTAGCCTGAGTATATTTCAGGACCAGACATGAACAGGTTAAGTAAGAGAGCTACATTTTCGTTTAGGTTTACGCAATCCATTTGTGAGCTTCTATGCTGTATATAAAGAACTTTGCTTGTGTAATATTTGTAAATACACTGGGCCTTTTTATAAGGAAACTAGTAAGGGAGAAGATAGCTAGTGTGTTTATAAAACAGTAAAACCGTGTACATGTACATAGGTGGATTTCTGAAATGTAGCGTTGAATAGACTTAGAAGCAGTTAATGATATGTGAATATGACGTTTGATGATTG
This sequence comes from Echinarachnius parma, assembly GCA_037951105.1. Taxonomy (NCBI): domain Eukaryota; kingdom Metazoa; phylum Echinodermata; class Echinoidea; order Clypeasteroida; family Echinarachniidae; genus Echinarachnius; species Echinarachnius parma. Next base: position 124,528 of record JBAMJV010001903.1, read on the forward strand.
AAAGTATGGATATCAATTCAAGTTGTATTTCATAGATAGACTTTTATATGATCTTAAGAATGTGCGGCAACTTTTCAAGTTGTACAATAGATGCACTTAATGATTATTTAAAGAATTTACATCTATTAAATTTGTATAGATAGATAATTTGTTATATGATTTGAAGATAAGATTGAATATCAATTCAAGTTGTTATCAATTACTCTCTTTATATGAATGAATGTAATTTTATCTTATGTGTCTAGAGAACAAAGTAAATTTTATTTATTTGTAACATGTGATGTGTTTGGGGAAAGGTTATTGTGTCAATAGAGGGGTATACGCGCTTTGAGCACCTTATTAGGTGGATATTTGCACAATAGTATCCAAATTATTATTATTAATATTACTATTATATCAAGATGACAGAATATTCATCTTCTCTTAATATAATTATGATTAATATTATTACTACCCTTTGAATGGTTATCAGTAAAATACATTTGTTTGGTACAGCCTTTACATCAATGGATGTATACATGTACTTGAATTATAATGATGTAGTAATATATGAACAATCCATGAAATTTGAATAAGTGTGACTTACTGATAATTGAAAATTTATTTGAGTATTTCACAAGCCATTTGATGGATGTAGAGCTGAGTCAAACTGGATATTTTGCATTTCGAATATGAGTCGTGTAAAAACGGTCGGATATCGAATATTCGAAAAAAATTTTTTTTTTTTTTTTTTTTTTTAAATTTATTTATTTTTTCATAATTTTTTTAAATAGATATTCTGTCCCTTTTTTCAATTAGAATCGGCAGTATAGTGTGATGTTAGTGTACAAACTGCTGTCAAGATGAAATACTTTGATATCTCATCATAGATTCTTCTAAAATTGGCACTCACTATACCACTTGTATATTAATCCTCTTACCTTTGGTTTATTATTTGTTTTGTTTATTTGTGAATTTATGTAAAATACCTTAACTTTTAACTTTAGCAATAGATAAGCAGGGTTCAATGTGCCATTTTTTGATCGAATCTATCGAATAGGGATTACAAAATTAAACGGGGAAAAAAAAAAAAAAAAAAAACGATTTTTTTTTTTTTTTTTTTTTTTTTTTTTTTTTTTTTTTTTTTTTTTTTTTTTTTTTTTTTTTTTTTTTTTTTTCCGGATATTCGTATCCGAAAATTTGTATTCGGTATCCGACCTTCACGGTCGGATATCGAATAGCCATTCGATTTGACTCAGCTCTAGATGGATGCACTCCAATCCTTGGTAAATGTAGGAAATCTGTCTAATATGGGGCAGTAAACATTAGAACTTTAAAGGGGAAGGAACTCCTAGCCTTTTGACTTACTGGATGTGATGAGAGCATAACTCTTGTCATTTCTAGTCACTTATTTCCTCATGAATATTCCCAATAATGAATATTCCCGATTACAAAAATAATCAATATTTTATGGCCCACTGTCGTCTGCTTTCAATGCCAACAGGAGGCGGCCATTTCTTCAACTTCTCGCGGTGAAATGACGTGTCAGGCGGAGAACACAATAGCGGGTTACGATAATGCTATTGTGTTCTCCGCCTGCCACGTCATTTCACCGCGAGTAGTTGAAGAAATGGCCGCCTCCTATGGGCATTGAAAGCAGACGACAGTGGTCCGTAAGATATTGATTATTTTTGTAATCGGGAATATTCATGAGGAAATAAGTGACTAGCAATGGTAGTAGTTATGCTCTCATCACATCCAGTAAGTCAAAAGGATAAGGGTTAATTCCCCTTTAACAGAATTTCACAAGAATGTGTCTACTGATGTGTATCGTGATTTACTTTTAATTGAACATAAAGTAATCATTTTCATAGGTTTTTTCATAGATCACATTGGTAAAAAAGAAAAGAGTTGACTTTATTGGGATAACCCACATTTTAGAAATCAAGTCGCAACATTGGAATTGTTTTCTTATTTCTTGCCACTAAAAGACCAGTGATTTTGAAGACTAAAGGTTTACTTGTGTGGGATAAGATTACTTTAATTTGACTACACATTAAGGCTAATATTTAATTTAAAATGTCTATAACAACATTCATGTAAATGCCAAATTTGTTTGAACAAATCTTCATACTGAACATTACCTACTAGTACATGTATATTAAAATGTGTCTAAATGGGTTGAATGAATTAAATAATTATATCATTGCAAAAAAAAGGGGTCTTTTGATTTAAGTGCTTATGGTAGAACTCAAAAGACTGCTGTTGTAACATGCCACAGGACTATATAAATAGGAGGTATATGGATATATAATTGATTTAGTACAATAGCAGTTAGTATTGGGATAGCTTTAGGTGAATGAACAATGCTCTTGCAATTCAAATAGAAAGTGCATAATCTGCCAATTATTGAAAAGATATAATTATTTATTTCAGTATGAGAACTAAATGTATTGTTCAAGTTTTGTATGCATTGTTAGTTATGATGCATGCAGGAACTTGTATAGACAATTCTGATTCTAATATAGTTTAAAATCTCTATGTCCAATTTATAAACTTCTCTAATAATGGAATTGCAGCTTTTAATATGATTTCATGGCCTTTTGTCTGTAGACAATCTTTTGCACTGTAAGTGAATTCTGGACTCTAAATGACTGACTAATAAATAAATGTAAATAAGACAAAAACAATAACATAAGTATAAAAATGAATTATGTTCTTTTTTTCTTCGTCGTTGTTAACTGATAATCTGCACAAAGCACATGTACATGTTCTAGCATAAGATCTATTTAAAAATTGTTTTCAATACGTTTCCAGACATTATTATCTGTGTCTTTCTGTAACATATTGTTGTAACCTATTCATCAATGCAGTTTGTTCAAAGTTACACTGGATTTTATGTTGTACAGAGTTTTACTTGAGGAGTGCATATATTGTAAAGTTAAATATTGTTAACAGAAGGGCTCGATATACATGTATGCGTGCAGCATTAAAATGGAAATAATTATAACAAACGTTGTTGTTGTCAACTCGATTTTTGTTTGTAGTACATGTAGTTTAATATGTTCCCTACTAGATTTTGCGTTCCCCATAGAGTTGATACAGGACCCATAGAGTGGTGAAGTGCGATGTCATAAATGATGTCATAAAAATTTGTATTAGAATTTTCAAATTTGGACTTCATTTTCAGAAAGAGCATAACAAATGATGTCCAAATGCCGAAAATCAAAGGAATATGTTACGTATTGGCCGAGATATGCCCATCCGAATGATTTTTTTGGTCAATGGGCAATCAGTGTTATAGTGCACTGGTTCCTAAATTTAGGAACCAGTGCATTATAACACTGATTGCCCATTGAAGTAAAATTCATTTGGATGGGCATATCTCAGCCAATACGTAACCTATTCCTTTGATTTTTCGGTATTTGGACATTATTTGTTATGCTCTTTCTGAAAATGAAGTCCAAATTTGAAAATTCTAAAAAAGTGTTTTTTATGACGTCATGGCTTCTGTACTCTATTGCACCAGGTTCCTTTCTGGAACAAGTTTAGGCAATGGGTTAAGAGAGTCAGTGGCTTAGCACTGTTTTCTGATGGGGGAGAGGGGCATATGACTTATGGGGGGGGGGGGGGGGGCACATGTTCCCCCATGTCCCTGAAGTATGCCACTGAATACAACATTGATGGCAGTACTAAATTTAACATTTTGTACTTATATTATTATTGATTTTGTTATATAATATTAGTCCGACTTTATTCTTTTTCCGATTTTGTTAAAAGTCTTTGTTTTATATTATTGATTTAAATAGTACTTTAATGATATATTCTACACTCCAGACTGGTCAATTGAAATTCACCCACAACATTTTCCATAAACAAACTACCCACAGCATTTATTCATTTGCTAGGAAAATCTTTATTTAAGATAATACTTGCTTTTCACAATTAATAACCAACATTCCGCATAATAGGAATTATATCATAAATACAAAATGCAATTACATAGTAACTATAACTATTATGCATCACAAATGAATTCCAGTCCATTGTATACACTGCATTATTGATTTAAATCAAGTGGAAGCATTCCGCTATTAAGCTATACAATCACTGAATTAGAAAATAAAATGATTGTGTTGTATTCATCTCCATTATATCCCATCATGGTATATAATGATGACAGGCTTATATCTTATCTCCTCAGATTTATCATATTTGTAGAAATAATAATTATTTGATAACAATAAGATCCATCTCGAGCGTTGATAATTAAGCTTGGATCAGAAAAATCAATATGATTTGCAGTGGTAATGCAAATGATTTGGCCAAAAAAAAAAACACAAACATTATTATACATGTACGTGTACTTTGTCTACAACAAAACAATCAATATGATTTCTCGATTAGAGTGATTGAACAACAACAAACAGATAATGCTGTTCAATCTTGGCCATATCCGACATGCAACTGTATAGTTATTGTCTTGTTATAGTAGTTATGTATTGACGATAAATACGCAATAATAAAGATAAAAGCTCACCCTAATTGTAACAGTGCTATTATTTATGGATCAGAAAAGGGCAATATTATTTTATTGTTATGCATTGCGAATAAAATACGCAACAATACATTATAATATGAATAGTTCGAAATTTGAAAAATATATATTACATGTAATATGAAACACACTCGAAACACACCGTAATTAAGCTTGTAATAATGAGATAAATATAATGATATGGATTAGAAAGACAAAAATCAATATGATTTTTCAGTCTGACTTTAAATCAGACTAATATTGAGCTTCGTTTAGTCATCCCCATCTTGTCCCATCTCTCCCTCAAAGTCTACAATGCTTTGCTTCCTGGCTCAGGATGTCGACCAGCTTAAAGGGATAGTTGAGTTCTGGTAAGGAGAGTACAGTTTTGGTGAAACTTAATTTTAGTAACCAAAACCTGCATCATTACATTACAAACTAATAGTTATAACTAGAAAGGAACACAAAATTACAAATGACGTAGTAAAAATCATGTTATCATTCAAAAAGAGCCGTTACAATGTAAGAGGGCGCTCTCTAAACAATCATCGGTTTCCGTCCATTTTGAATAAAATATTGTGCATGTGATGCTTTGTTGAAATAGTGATTAGATAGAGAAATAACCAACAACTATTTAAATACCTATTTTGTAACTTTTTGAAAAGAGGAAGCATTTTTTTGAATTTTTAACGGCTGGTTCAAAATTCTCTAATAAACCCGGGGCCCCAGGTTTATTACAAATTGTTATATTTATGGATATTTCAGCCGTCTTTGAACCGATTTTGATCAAATAAAGATGACTTTATTATTTAAATATTATACTCTTTCAAATTTTACACTCAGTTTTTCATTACCTCACAAAAAGAAAAGTAGTCTAGCGCCCTCTCTACCAAAACTCAACTATCCCTTTAATTGCTGCAGATTTTGGAATACAAGTCGAAGAGACGCCCGAAGGTGATGGTGTAACACATCCTCCCGCTGTTGTCCGTCCGACTCTCGGCGTAGCGACGCATCACTTGCCCGAGCTGGCAAAGCTTGCTCATTTGAACATATCCGACATGTATATACACCTTTCTAGTTTATTGTCTCGTTATGTATTGGCTATAGATGCACAACAATATTAATATATGAGAATAGTTAGAGGTTTAAATTATACAGTAATAAAACTCACCGTAATAAGCTTGTGAACAATATGACTGATTGTATATAAATAGGAACAAAAATCAATACGATTTTCAGTCCAATAGTGCAAGACACAAAACAAAATTATACAATGATTATTCAAACTTGTGAATATATAAATATGAACGAATCAATATGATTTTCAGTCCAACAGTGTATAACATACAAAACATAGTATTCAAAGATTGTTCTAATCATCTCCACCATGTTCCATCATGGTGATTATGACATGATCATCTCTGCGTTGCCATAGCATCTCTCCCTCGAAGTCAACGATGCCTTGTTTCCTGGCTCGCATCAGGATGCCGACCAGCTTGTTGGAGATATTGGAATACACGTCGAAGAGCCGCCCAAAAGTGATGGCGTGACACACACTTCCGCTGTTGTCCGTCTGTCTCTCGGCGTAGCGTTGCATCACTTCCCCGAGCTGGCGGATCTCTCCGCTGATTCGCTCCCCGGCCTTCTGTCCTCGAAGAGCGGTCTTAGACCCCTCGACCGGGCGGGCATAGTTGGGGTCATCTTTGCTGAGCCTTTCTCTGCGAGTGTAATAAGACCATGAAGAAGATTTTGTCTACGGCCAGTTGGTCTAAAACCAGTCTGCATAATATATATTATGTAAGTTTGTCTAAACAAATTTGTTTAAGTTTTTAAAAATCATAATAGCTATCATCCATCACATGACTAGATTATTGTCTTTTGTTACAGAGGCAACTGGCAAGTATATATACATTAGATTTTTAAAAAAGCATAATCAATTTATTTACATATTCAAACGACACATATAATCTATTTATATAAACCACATTCATTATCAACAGTATTCCTCATTTTCAAAATGAGAGGTGAGCGTGCGGTGCTCTATAGATATAAAACCGTTCTAGTAGTTTGTCTTTCCGACTCTAAATAATATTACGTGATGATGGTTATGTGGATCCGCGACAAAAAGACTGATATAAGAAGACTCTTAAATGGGGTTTCTTATTTATAATATGACTTCCTATAATATGATTTTGGTGGAGACGGCGCTAGTGTAACCGTACACAAATTCTCAATGTAACAACCGTCGAAACTAGATAAACCGATGTTTTTTTTCCGGTTTTGGTAAAAGGTAGTGTGCCTATAACATAACATTGTTAAAGTAAGAGGGATTTGTTATATCGGAGCTCTTTTTAGCGAGGTTCCACTGTACCTGTGAGAAGCGCCGTCCCACGCGGAGAACGGATTGATGAGCTGTTTCTGTCGATGCTCAGCCTCCACGTGCTTCCATTTGGCTAGTCTGTTGCTCAGGGCTCCTCCGCTCTCCGTCACCACACCTCCTTCAGAATCCATGTTTCAAGATGGCCAACTGGACTAACCAAAACAAATTCAAGTTTAATTAGCATTGAAGAAACAAACAAAAAACACTTTGGAATGGACGATCGCATTATGATTCGGTGGAAAATTGGCTGTATACACATGCTTCCATTTCGCTAGTCTGTTGCTCAGGGGCACTGGCTCCTCCGCTCTCTGTCACCACGCCGCCTTCAAAATCCATGTTTCAAGATGGCTATCTGGACAAACCAAGACAAATTCAAGTTTAATTCGAAACAAACAAAAATACTTTGGAATGGACGATCGCATTATGATTCGGTGGAAAATTGGCTGTATACACATGCTTCCATTTCGCTATACAGTAGTTTGTTGCTCGTCAGGGGTCCTGGCTCCTCCGCTCTCCGTCACCACGCCTCCTTCAGATTCCATGTTTCAAGATGGCTAAGTGGACAAACCAAAACAAATTCAAGTTCATTTAAAATTTAAGAAACGAGAAAAATACGTTAGAATGGACAATCAAAGTATGATTCAATGGAAAACTGACAGTATTTGCTCAGGGGTCACCACGCCCCTAGAGCAGATTCCATTGAGATGGCCACCTATAGGTGGACAAACCATGCTTTTGACAGAAAATTAAATAAACGTGACAGTTCAAATGCGTTTCTGCTGCTCAGGGGAACCCCCACCCCCCTCTCCCGGTTACCATGCACGCTCCTTCCAGACCCCATCCAGGTCGGTATACCTGGACAAACCAAGACAACAAAATAATAATTCTGACAGTTCATGTGCCTCCATGCATTTTTGGCAAGTCTGTCAGCTCGGCTCATGCGCTCCCTGTTTCCACGCCTCCTTCAGACGCCACCAAGATGGCTCTACCAGGCTGTGAAAATAATGTGAAAATAATGATAATCCAAAATTATTCCTAGGCAAAAAAGCAAAAACAAAACACAATACAAATGATAAGAAATTAAGTTCGCATGATTTAATTTGGCCAGCCTGATGCTCATTATAGCCACCCCCTCCTGCTCTTTGTCACCACGCCCCCTTCAGACTCAAACATCATAATATCCTCGATTTATATAGCCCATATCACGATTGATAATCATCTCAAGCGCTTTACAATTATATTATTACCACGGTCATCGGATACATTCTGCAATCAATCCAGCACACCAAGTGCACGAATTTCCACTCCCTGTGGAGCATTCAAGCCACGGGCAACATTGTGGGCACAC
>JBAMJV010001904.1:0-15000 GCA_037951105.1 Echinarachnius parma
GCATCGACTGGAGCCTTCAAGGGGACGATTATCACTGAACCTTGGTGCTAAAATCTGTTTTAATGTGTTAGTTCACCCTACTGGTGATTGCACTGACTGGTACAATATGACAGGTGAAAATTCACTGACTGGTAAAATAATGTATGACAGGTACAAATTCAGTCAAATTGACAATTTGTTTAAATTAAAACAGTTATTAAGTAAAGACTTTTAAATCAAAATATGTATTTGTCATTGTTCTGCCACTTGCATTCATCAATACATGTATAAATCCTATATTATGATAATTAATACTTGTAATGTTTAAACATGAATGTCTAAGAAGTAAGACTTATTGAGGCTTCACCGCACACTGTAAACAAGTAACTTTGATAATTGAAACCTTTCCATTCTTTTGAAACTCTCATTTCTTTTAAATTCTCCTACAGGTACTGTTTTATTTGACATAATAATTATCCAAGAGATTTTCCAGTCTTGCCTAACTCTCATATATCTCAAAATTCTCTCTTACTCCTCTTCCCAGAAGTACCACGTTGGAGAGGAAACCCTACAAATGACGCGCTGAGGGGGAGAAAGCTAGCATTGCGAAGAAGGCGGCAGTCGTGTGCGAGACACAAGAGCAGCTGATCGGAGCGCGGAACTAGACGTCCGGAAAGAACAGGAGCCAGACTGGAAAGTAGAATTTGTCTGCGCAACAAACTCGTTTTTTGAACAGCACAATCATGTTGCCTAGGAGGAGACAATGTAAAATTATAATAGCGACGTCGCTGTTCTGGATCTTCATCGATTTTGTGTTGTTGCTCTACTACACGGCGCCATGCATAGGACCCACGTGCAAGCAGGATCCCCAGGAGGATCCGGGGGCTTTCAAACGAATCATCGACAGAGCCAACGATTGGATTAATAAGCTACCTGAAGAGAGGAAACAAATGGGTAAGGAAACATTGTACACTCTGTCTTTGTTTATTATTTTCATGTTATTTTTGTGTCCCTTTCACATATATGGAGAGGTGGTTTCCTAGACAGAGCCAACAATTGGATTGATAAGCTGTACCGGAAGAGAGAAAACAAATGGGTTAGGATGCATTAAAAATGTTGTTATAATTTTCACATCAAAGGAAGAAAAAGCTCATGAATGATGAATTAGCATACAACATGCACTTAGTTGTCAAACATAATATTCCATCCCCTTTCACACATCTAATGTACATAGTATGGGGAGGAGGTTCCCATCAAGAGATGTACAGACATGACCGGATTAATAAGTTACTAGAAAAGAGAAAAAATGATTAAGGTTACATAGTATGTCTTTGTTTATTTGTAAATCATGTCAAAGAAAGAAACTTCATTTTGACAAAAAAAATGTCATATATTGTAAAGACTTTAAAGATGATAACACACTTTTGATAATAAAGGCAACTTAAATGATAGATGATTGTTTATAGCTTTTGCCCCAAGCAAGCTAGCAAGTGGGTTTTTTTTTATTGCCTAGCAGTACAAAAATGTAACATTTAACATTTAAATGTAGAGAGGAAATTAGAATCTGAGAAAGGAAGACGTGAAAGTAGAAACATTAAACACTTTTTCAGGAAAGCACGGTCATCTTGAGCTCCTTAAAGTGTAAAATTACCTGCGCACAAATATGTTGTTTACATTTCAACAATTCAATGTATGTATGACTTCTAAACACTTCAAAGTCTGTTATAAAAAACGGGGACTTTGGAGTACTTGCTTGCTGAAGAATTTCATTCAGCCACAAATTGTTGGTGGAATGAACTACTATTAAAGATGGTACCTTTCATTTATAAGAATATTATTTTTGGGTGGTAGTACCCTTTCAAACTATGTTGGTATTGGATATATCTATGTTGTTACGAAAGAGAGTTCTAAGATGAATTCTAATTATGTGTAGTAAAATCTCGTAATTGGGTAAGCCAACATGCATACAAAGTCAATTTACAATGTAAGATTGACAACAATGCTGTCATCAATTTTCATGAAATCTGAAAAACTTAAGTTGGGTGGGCAAATTATATCAGTTAAAAATCTGTATAATGAACATTTTATGGCAACCTGATTAGTTTTGGGCTATTATGATACGAGCAAAAATAAAAAAATAAATAAATAAAAGAAGTTCTTCTGTAACACTTTGATACAAAATCTTGGATATCATTACATTTGCCATGATAATTTTCACTAAAACATTGACAACTGACAAAAAGACAAAATCACAAGACAGGAAATTTGAGTATTTAAGGAGTACTCAAGATTGTACTCAAGATACTACTATTAGAAAAGCACATACTGTACATTCAGTGCAGAGCGTTCATGGTTTGTTAAATTGTGCTAATTTCCTGTGTATTGTGTGACCAAGGATGACACACACACACAATCATTGTACATCCATTTGTCAGGAACTACAATGCACTGCATATATCATTATGTTGCTACAGCATACTACTATACATTATGTGACCGGCTATAGCTATAGCAAAACGCTGCACTTGTCGGAAAAAATAAAAAATGTAGATTTGTATACCATTAGAAAGGCCTCATCACAAGCTTTCAGTTGATGCTTTGTTTTAACAAATTGGTCAGTAATTAGCAAAGATATGATTGTTTCAATTTTACAATCATAAGTCTTTTACAAACATTGTGTGAACTTAAAATGCCCATTTCTTCAAAACATGAATTACCAACAAGTGCAGGGTTTTGCTATAGCCGGTCACATATATTGCAGTTTTACTGAGCACTACTACTATGGACAATCTTTATGGGCATACATGTAATAACAGGGGGAAGCTGATTACTCCTTCTACCCCGTGTTCACACACACAAATTTCATCCCTTAATCATGACTAAAGAATCAGCAGCTGACTATAGAATCAGCTGCTGATTAGCTACATGTATACAATGAAATTTGTGTGTCTGAACGCTGAATAACGAAACGACGTATAGCGAATCATGATTAACGAAACACGGGTTTGATCGTCGTTTCGTACGAGAGCTGACTAGAATCAGCATCATTTCGTGTGTGAACAACGGCTTGCTCGTTTAATCATGATTAGCTATACGAAACTCATATAACAGGGGGAGCTTAACGCCCCGCAGACAGAAAAAAAAGACAACACACTGCGCAGTAGCAAACTGCGCGCTTATACAATGTTTCATGCAGCAGGGGGCAGCTGGAAGCCAGCTGTTGTGGGATCTTGGTTTTGTGTGTGTGAACGTAAGGGGTAGTTTGGTTATCTGTACGACGTATCGTTAGTCATGATTCTTTAGTCATGATTAAGGGATGAAAATTTGTGTGTGTGAACACGCTGCTAGATGTGTCTTGGCAATTTGCTCAAAGTCATTACTGCAATACAATACGCGCAATTTATGACATGATGGGAAGTGCTTTGAAAAGTGGGTCGTCGATGTGATTGATGCGCCCATGCAGTAAAAATATTGTAATTTCCAATTACAAGAACCCCAAATTACCCTTTCAAATATATGGCAACCATCTGTTTGCAATGCTAGAAATGAGTTGCCTACATGTAGGCGGGCAAGTAAAAAATAAATATTCGCAACATTTTGTTGGCCTATTGCACATTTTCATTGGTGTCTGGGCCGTTGCTGATATGATTTTGAGCCCTGACAGTACAATACAAGTTGTAAATAAAACTGCCTATTTTTGCCACCTGCAAAGACAAATTTTCTTTTCCCACGATACAGTTTTTACTTTGGGGGAGGGGGGCAGATTTGAATGAAGTACAAGATCTACATTACTTATATCTTACAAACCTTATATAAATTGTGCTCAACATTCAATTGCAAATTGGAAGTTCTACAGTATATTGGCCTTATTGGGGTTTCTGTTGACATGATATGTCAGTAGTAGAGTAGTAGAAGAAAAGAGTAAATAACTCTGGACAGCATTGGGTGGGCATTTTGTTTGGCTTTGATAGGTCAGTAATCAGTGTGCATACTGATCCCCCTCCCTCCCCTCCATTCAGTCAACTCTTGGCTTTAGTATTTTGTGTACACGTGTCACTACTGTTTGTTTATAGGGGTGTGCATACTGCATACCCAGTCACCATGCTCTGTCTGAGTCTGAGAGTACTGTAGACTTAGCCACGTTTTTTCGAGGATTTGTGTGCTGTTCAAATGTATTTCTTTTTCGCTGGGAGTTTTTAAAATCTTTTGTTATCAATATATATTCAAATGCAAATTTAGTGGCCCCAATTAGAAATCTACATGTAAGTAATAGATTTCAGTTGTCTAACGTAAACTTTGTCATATCTAAGTTGTCTATTAGTACTAATCAACAAATTACAAATATCCAATCACAAACCACTAAAATTAAGACTGATTAATAATTTCGATCTGCTTTTCCAAGACAAAGAGTTTCAAAACATTGGCTTTTTGGCTGATACAGTACTTGCTTTCTCTGCTCTTACTCTTAGCTGAGTGATGATGTACATGCAAACCACAAATAACTGGTATAAACTGTACTTTACATCATTTTTACCCTGTCCAGTTCTGCCAAAGGCAGTGAATTTTAAGACCTGTGATAGTTTCACCCATCAAGGACGATTGCCCAAATATGTTGTGGTTTGGTACTTTGGTTTTCCTACATTTGAGCAAGAATATAGTGTACTAAGGAGAAAAAGCATAAATCTCTCTATATTTTAGCCCTATTTTGTACTTGTATTGCTTGTATTTTTTTTGTAATATTGATAGATTGCTATACATGTAATTTAGGAAAATCTTTAAAATCAGCAATGCATAGTCACATTTTCAAATCGGATTTTGTTGTTCAAGTTGGCAACTTCACGGGTAAACCAAGTAGTGTTTTTCTTAAATTTTAATAACTGAATGTTTTTACACCTGTTTTGATGTTATATATTTTGACTGTTTTTAAGTCCATGATTATTGATTATTCTGTTTGTTTTTGCTTTCTGCAGAAGTACCCCAAATGAATAATTGTTCCCTGCTAGCTTTCTGCGAATATTTTGACTGATCATGAATATTTGTTTGTTTCCGCTCTGTATAATATCCAAGCCACAAATTTCTTAGTGACAAATTATTTTACCCAATGATACATCATATTAAGTACTGTCTTGAGATGTGAGCTTGGTCATGTTTGACTGATTATGTGACTGCAGGTTTCCACTTTCTGCGCTTGGAGAAATTTATGCCGCCATTTGTTTGTTTCCGCTCTACTAACAAACCCAAACCACAAATGTCTCGCATGAAACACCCATTAAAGACACTGTCCTCCCTTTGCAAGCCGAAATGCAAAACTTGATGTAGCCTGTAGGTATCTAATGTCCAAGTGGTTCATTTAGCGTTAAAGGGATAGTAACTTTGATTAATAATTAATGATTAATCAAATGTGTATTGGAGTGATCTGATATGTCCACAAAGTAATGTGAAAATTTCACGTTAATTGGTTGTATTTTGGCTGAGATATGATGAAAAATGCAAAGTGATATATTCACTAACTCATTGTACTTGCTTAATACACGGCATGGAATTATCCTGTAGATCATTAATTATCCTGTAGATAATTTCATATCTGAACACTTCAATCGTAAATATCTTTTGAACAAAATGGAAATTTGAAAAACCGAAACCTGTCTTGTGCTTTTATTGTTAATTGAATATGATAAGGTATGAGAGAACCACTAGAGTTCCAAGTAAGTTTTGAGGATTTGGACAATGTTACTAAGTCCCTTTAAAAAAGCAACCAACACCCAAATATAATTTTTTAACAAAAGATAATAGTTTTAGTACTCCATTCAAACAAAAAGATCAGAAAAGATGGTTTCTATAAAAATTTGAAAACTCATCATTGATACTGAATAATGTGTTCATTAAAAGAAGGCTACTTAGAACTATTGTTTAGGACATAAACATTCTGTTGTCTCCAACATATGTGTGTATAGAATTGACGCACACGCAAAAGTTTGGCGCTCACGGAAATTAAGGCCTTGTTTAGTTCTGTAAGTTAGGGTGATTAATTGCATTGTTTACAAATTACAAAACCTGTTGCAATATTTCGGACATCTATTTGATATCAAATAATGGTAATAAAACAAATCAGCCTGTGTTGCTGTCTGCGTGGTTATCCCCTTTAACTGAACTTGGAAGATTCATTCAAAAGAAGGACACTATCTTTAATACAAATATTTATGTTCTGAGTCCAGGGATCTTGACTGATTATATTTGTATGTTTATTTTCCGCTTTCCGCAGATATGCCCAAGCCGGTGAATTTAGACGGCCCGGGGGAGATGGGCAAGCCCGTAATTATTGAGCCGGAGGGGAAGGCGGAATCGGAGCGGTTATGGCACATCAACGAATTTAACCTAATGGCCAGCGATAGGATAGCACTCAACCGCTCATTACCCGATGTCAGACCGAGGGGGTAAGTTTTGAGCGCCTGCCATTGCCATGGGCGCCATAATTGTCTGGTATATAATATAGTAAAACATTTGCCCTTTTGTTGGTGTTGGTCTGATGTTTTGACATTAAAGTTATCTTATGGAACACCAAAACCAAAGCCTAGCATGAAATTTCCTGTAATTCACGGTAGTGCTCAAAATAAGTAACCAACTGGGGTACATGTATTTTTAGCTCTGTTTTTTCTTCTTCTTCAGTAAATGTAATCAAAATGTGATTAATGTTAACAATATTCTAGCTGATTTTGTTTTTCTAGATTATTATCTTTAAATATGTCAGATTGTTCTGAATACCTCCACCAACGAAGTTGCTAGATTCATGCTTATGTAGCAAATGACTCTGATAATTATTTCATGATTGTAATTATCATACCCTCCAGCTGCGCCAACAAGGTCTACCCCAAGAACCTCCCCACCACCAGCGTGATCCTGGTCTACCACAACGAGGCGTGGAGCACGCTGCTGAGAAACGTCCACAGCATCATCAACCGCTCACCGCACGACCTCCTCGCGGAAATCATCCTGGTCGACGATGCCAGCGACCAAGGTACGTCATATATCAATTATTGTGATTTTCTTTTTGTTTCAAGACTCCGCACTAACTATTCTCTCTTCTGGGGGGTGTTTCACAAAGATCCTAAGTTGATCTTAGCACTAAGATGGTCTTAAATATTATGGAAAGCCATTAGTGTCTTGAAACAGTTTTATAAAAGTTATGTTGAAATGCATAAAATGTTGATTCAAATCATATATATTTTCTAATTATCAAAGAAATTTCATGAATTTTAAGTTGATCTTAGCACTAAGATGGTCTTAACTATTATGGAAAGCCATTAGTCTCTTGAAACAGTTTTGTAAAAGTTATGTTGAAATGCATACAATGTTGATTCAAATCATATATATTTTTTCTAATTATCAAAGAAATTTCATGAATTTTATGTGAAGATCATGAATCTCTTTGATATATGATTTGAATCAACATTTTATGCATTTCAACATAACTTTTACAAAACTGTTTCAAAGAAACAAGTGGCTTACCATAATATTTAAGTTCAACGTAGAGTTAAGTTCAACTTAGGATCTTTGTGAAGCACCCCCCTGGCCTGTTTGGGCAAGTGAAATCATGAATTTTAAAAAATGCTCCGACCAGTACATGTCCTTGCCCGCTTCTTGATGACATTTGCATTTGTAAGGATTTACAGTTCGTCTCGTAGTTGACCAATAATTAAGTTGCCCAATCGGGCAACCAAACTAGACTATTTAGTATTTATCAAATTTTACTTGCCCTATATCAATTGTTACTTGCCCCGGGCAATTGGGCAAGTGCTAGTGTTGAGCCCTGTAAACAAACTTTCATATTTTTTAAAGGTTGAACCAACCAGACAGGTTTAAAATGGTGTGTGGATGCCGATTATGATGTTAGTGATGATGATGAATGAATGACGATGAGCATCTAGGGAGGATAATGATGATGAAGAAGAATAGGATGGGGATAGGAAAAGATGGTGTTGGTTGGGGTGATGGTGGTGGTGGTGGTGGTAGTGATGACAACGATGATTATTATTATTTTGATGAAAATGATGGTGCTGTTATTATGGTGGTTGTACATCAATGATGATGATGGTGATGATGGTACATGTAATGATAATGATGATGATCTACGTGTACATAATGATGATGATCATCGTCATTGTCTTGATCATAACGATAATCAAACTAATTACATGTCAGATGGAGGTTGAATTGGTGTGAATTGAGTGTAGATCTTCTTACTTTAGCGGCAACCGAGCATGGTGGCTTAGCGGTTAGAGTGTCCGCCTCGATTTCCTGTGTGTTGTCTGTCACTGTAGGGGGGCTAACGTGGAAAATTCATCATACATCCAGGAAAAAAAACTACAGAAAAAGATCTTTTTTTTTTATTCAGTAAAAATTTACTTTTTAAATTCAATATTTACGCACAAAGATTTGTGAGTGGCAAACACCAACAGCTGGCTAAATTAAAATGGCATGCACTCACCTTCACAGATATATGTTTACCCTGTGTCTACGTAACATCATGTTTGACTACAAGTTATGGGAGTAACGTCTAATGATCTATGACTATGATATATTATAAAAGAAAACACTACAAAGTCTACATCGGGTTGTAACAGGTGTTGTAGAGACTGCAGTCGTCTTGTTAGCGGGATCTTTTCAAAGAGCTAGTGATGTGGCATCATGTTTTATTTGCATGCTGTACGTTCTTTAGCTTACACATGCGAGGGAGTTTTGAGAGCGCGTGCATGCTTACGCACAAAGCCACAAACCTGACTTGGTACGAAGATTTTGCGCTGCCTAGTGATTACGGTATTTCATTTTTTAATTTGGATGTTGAGCGTTCTAAATCTTGCTTTAAATAGTGTAGTAGTCTGGAAGCAGGGTATGTTTGTTTGTCTGGCAACAGATGGTGTCATTGGCATTGATCCAAATTTGTCTTGGGGGGGGGGGGGGGGCTGGGGCTGGGGTGTTTTGCCCAAAATGAAATGGGGCATTATGGGTGCTATATAGCCCCATGAATGCCCCCCTCCCAATTCCCCAATTTAAAGGGCCACAGTAAGTTCTTATATTACAGTTCAATGCCAAACAAATTTGAGAGCGCTTTTTCAAGGCAGGCAGGCATAAAAAGGAGCACCCTAAAATAAAATATTATATTTCCCCCTGCTAGTGCGCCTATCGATGAATGGCCATAGATTATGGCCTAGTCCTACTGCACCGTTTCTATTGAACTGTTTCCTATCCGACCAAAATGTGGCGAAACAGTCAGTATCTAGCAAATTTTGAAGTTCCATGTCGTTTTATTTCACGCAAAATGGAGCCAATTGAAAGTACCTGAATAGTCCATTTCGATCTTCGTCCTCATCATTTTGTTTCTTGCTAAGGACCTTCCGAGTGTAAAACGGATAGGAAACGGAAGGAGAAATGGTGCAGTGGGACTAGGCAATTGTCTCTCCTAATAGCGTGATTTTGATTTAGTTTGAATTACCACCCTTGTGGATCCTTTCAGTTGGCCCCCTCCCACTGCAACACTTGTGACCATTAGAGAGTACATATTGTAGCAATGGATATATCTGTTTCATTCATCAATTAAGTTCTGGCAACAACGTGAAAAAGGCTTGTCTTAAATCGCCAATGGGCAATACAATATGTGTATTTTCAAGTGTATACACAGTGTATTATAAATACAACCGATCGCAATAAGTTATGCTTTCCCTTTCTCCCATACCTAATTACTCACTTTGGGATTATCATAGGGGCACTCAAATAGATTATAATGCTGATAATGATTGTAGTGTTGTGGAATTTAACCCAATTTAATCAATGCTGAAATTTACAAACTATCTATTCAACTGTAAAGTCAAGGTCACTCAGTATACATACATGTACGTTGTAGTTAAAATAAATGGCTATTAGATTTGTATGAATTAGTAAACGTCACAAATTTAACTATACCTGCCAAGTTGATAAACAATTTGACAACTCAAGGATGAATAGCCATTGAAATCCTTGTGTATTGCAGAAAATATAGATTTTAGACCCCTTTTCTTCTACACAATTACAGACTTGAGGGTCACTTTGATAACTTTTCTAATAATTGTGATTGTTCATTGTACCTAATTCTAAGCATACATGTATCTGTAATCTACATGCATGTTCAGATTTATTTGCGTGTATGCAATCAACTGTAAATTGAAGGACAAGTCCAAATAATAATAATACTAATGGGTCATTCCATGTCAAATCACCCAATGGATTTCATCGCACCCCCTCCGAATTTGCTAATATTTGGTATGTATGATATTTCAACCTTTTAAAGCTCAAATATTTAATTTTTAGCCCAATCCGCCCAACGGTTTTGGCGCTATGGTCGATTCTTATGGGGGAGTTTTGTAAGAAATGGGCGTTGGCACCATTTTTCAAATGGCAATTGTCCGTTAACCGTTGGGTCAATTTATGTTGTGATGGTGTCATTGGACTGAGGATGTTATATGCAATCCATTTATGCCATTTGTTTTCATGCATGAGCGAGTTTGGATACGATAACCTTTGACCTTAGTCTTTGACCTTCCGTTTTACCTCGTGGATCAAATAATTTTGAGAATTTGTTTGGCTTAAATGTTGTCTTGATATAATTTCTACAACATATGAAAGAATTGGAGATATATTATTTCTTGTTTTTTCTACAGCCTTGTTTTAAGTTTGAAAATTTCATGTAAAATTGAATTATTTTAGACCTACACCCATGTCCAAGAATTCTATAGGGGTGTATTATGTATGAAAAAGACCTATTCAAAGTCATGATTAGAGGCCTATTCACAACCTGGCTTACCACAGTTAAATAGACCTGCTAATCCCCATACAATAGAAATCCAGACAAATGGCATCTATTGATGTTGCAATGATACCACATGTTTCTAACCTGACAAGGGCCCTGGGCAGAATCAATTGTGAGCCAGATCAAATGTTCTTAATGCACACATCTGATTGGTTGAAATGCAGAAAATGTCTCCCTCTGCAACAGGGCCTAGGTGTAGTTCTTTTCTTGAATACAATCTTTCAAGTTCAAGTTCAAAATGCAAACTTGTACATCAATCATGAAAGCAAATATCTACAGGTATCCCTTTTCAATGAATTTCATGTTTCTATGCAACATTTTATGCAATTAAGTTACATGATTTGCAATATGTAAAAATTCAAACCCGATTCTTTCCAACTAAACTGAACACAAAAAGTAACTACCCCCTAGACAACTGCTCATAATTTCATAACCAATAATTGTTTCAATATGTCATTTTACCACAATAAATATACAGTTGTTTTGTGTGAAAATCAAACGGCATTGTTTCACAAACCATCAATGATGCATTAAGCCATACGTATGTGCTGTTTCACAAAAAATGGACAGGCATGTGCAAGTTCTTGTGACTTTTGAAATTGGGTCATTTGTCTTTAATCTGTGCTCATTCAGCCATCTCTCATTTCCATACATAATGTACAAAACAACTGTAGAAATATTGTAGTAAGATGACATCTTGAAACAATTATTGGTTATGAAATTATGAGCAGTTGATATGCATCTGTAACCACTATCCTACCAATAATTTACAATAGGCAAGAAAACCAAAATTCCCAATAAATTATTAATTATGAATATCAATATCTGCCGTAACACCGTGACGGCAAAAAGACATGGGTTTCTTACATGCTAAGAAACTAAGTAAACTCTGTGAACTACAGGAACATTTTGCACTTTTGTCACATTGATTCTTTGTATTAGACATCAAGCTAGAACATCCAAATAAAAATGTAGAAAAAATCCAATGCTCATAGTAAATATGATATCATAAATGTATCTATGCACTGTAACGCCGTGACTGTAACGCCGTGACCTCTGAATTGTACATGTTATATATATGGGAGATATTAAAGAGATGAATAATATGATATAATTTTAATGTAGTGATCCAGAATCAATAAAGAACTAGATGAATGGGTGATATAACCAAGATGCTATTAAATGATCATCCGCATGACACAAATTTGCAGCACAGCGCCCTCTATTGATCAAAAAATCTTTTAGGACATAATTGAAATTCTTATCTATTTCAGAAGTTAGTTAATGGAACCATCAAATATTAAAACCAAAATACATACTTAAATGTAACAATGAAATATGAGACCTTTGACATCTGACCTTTGACCTTGTTTCTCAAAATAACATACAAATGTTTAATTTTTAGTCTGCACAGTGCATATTTGCAAGTGATTTGTTTCATGTAACATGATTTCAGAGTTAGTAAATGTTTGTTTTTGAATTGGTAATTATCGGAGTGACCTTTGACCTGTGCCCCAAACAGTTTCAGAAAATTGTCTTTTACCTACAGTACTCTTTCTAACATTGATTCTGGAACTTAATTGTGAGAACAAAAAACAACAACAATATTTTGACCTGTTGACCTATGACCTCCCATGACCCCATTCCCTAATCAGGTCATATACTTCACTGGACGCATACCAGTATTATTATCATGTTATCCTTCAAGGATTCTCAAACTATCTTGATAATAATATAATTTTTGCATATTTCTTAGCTATGTGACCTTTGACCTTTGACCTCATGGACCAAAATCATATCCAATAATTCGTACCTCTAAATACATGGATTGTACAAAGTTTGAACGAAATCCATCCAACGATTCTTGAGATATTGCAAAAAAAAGAACACTGATGTACAGATGCACATACAGACAGACGGACATACAACCCATACACATACATGACTCGGGTAACTTTGAGATGGAAACATTATCAACTGACCCTATTCATATAATTATAGCATGAGCAATGCCCAAGCATACCTACACAAAATATCTTACACTATTTGATTATGTCTACTGTGTTATGTCAATGGGAATCCAGTAGGTAGCGTCACGGCGTTACACAAAACGTAACGCCGTGACCAAATTGATATTGATTATATTAATAAGTGGTAAAAGATAATGCTGCTATTCAGCATGCATATTATAGCCCTATGGGCTAATACAGAGAAAACAAAAAATTATTTCATTCCCATTCATATTTTTCCAGAAATATTAAAAATATATGTTTTTAGTGTAACGCCGTGACATATTAATGATTGTAAATAAGACAGTCACTGAAGCGGAACGAAGAGCGAAAATGACGAAATTTATATTTATCTGAAAAATTGAAGCAATGATCCTATCAACACTGAAATAAAATTTCATGAATACTCCTTTTCGCAGTTCTATTATGCTTAATATTTAATTGAATGTTTTGTGAAAATAACTGAAAATTAATTTATGCTATATATTAACAATAAAATAATAGTTTACAATTTTTTTTTTCAAAAACAAAATACATTTTTGGAAAGTTCAATCTTTTAGCTTTCATTTGATACCAAATTTGTTATGGTACAACGAATTTGAAAAATCAGTGGTTATGTCAATGTTTGCTTGGAATTGCCCTAATCACAACAATGGTCATTTCATATCTACAAAATGTACATGTAGCAATACTTTGATGAGAATTATACCAAATTACAATTAGTATTAGTATTACCTCGATCGATGGATACACACTGCAATCATTCCCCCAAAAGAAGTACCTTTTTATAACAATTTGATTTTTAAGTACCATTTTTTAGTGTTTGATAACATTTTTTTAAAAGGAGGCTCGTCAAATTGCAGCTAAAATTCACATCATTTACTATTTTCTATCATGAAATAAAAAATGGTTGACAATTTAAGTTAATTTCAGCACGGCATCTCATATTTTAACGGTCAAAGAAAGCTAACATTACATAGAACTACATACATTGTGTAAATTTTATGCTGTACAATTACATGTATGTATTCCTAAGTTGGATGTTTTGTAAGTTATGTGGGTACATGTTGTTTACAGCTCATCTACTAAATTTAGGTCAGTCTTACATGTATTTCAAATTTAATCGCCTTGTTTGTGAAACTGATACCGTGAGTTTGATATAATTTTTATTTATGATGAACATGCACTTTACACACTGAAGGCCACTTCAAGTGAGTCTTAAAGGGCAATGAAACTATGGCTTTCGGTTATTATTATCGTTTAGAGGGTGAACAGACATTTGATTTGATACATAACTTGGCAATTTTGGCCTCCTGGATCCCATGAAATCCTTACGTGAACAAACCCACATTTTACTAATTCTTACGGCGGCAAAAGATGATGGGAACGGCCATGTTCTTGTAATTACCCGACATGCTTTGCAAACTCTGACGTATGTGCTTAGGGCCGAACAAAAAGCTTTTCACTGATTTCAAAGCATCTACAAGTATTCAGACAATGGTTTGAATTGGTGCTATTGAAATGCATTAGTGCATATCATTGACCGTAGTCCGCACAAACCTAATAATGGCGGCCTCCAGTGTTCGCGTGAATAGTGGTATACCCGATAGAGTTTTCACATATTTCTTCCAAAGCAGAAATCTGAGTCGGAGTAATGTTACAATACATATAATACACAGGCATATTACGATGTATAAAGTAGGATAAACTCTATTCTTGAGTTGCATTGCCCTTTAATGGTGCACATCAGTACAATAAAAATTACATGGGGGCTTAAGGCAAATTAGCCCCCGAAAATTATAAAAGAGCCCTGCAAATTTATAGAGTTCAATGCAAAACCAAATTTGTTGTGCTATTTCGCTTGAAAAGTAGTCCCAGGAATTATGATTTTAGTTTTTAAGCGTAGCTATGGGGGATGCATGTGCCCCAGTGTCCCCCCATCAATAGATTGTGCAAAAAAGAGAGTAAAAACACCCCCCCCCCCCCCACCCCCCCCGTTTTCGGTCCAGTCCCCATTAAAATGTCCTTGTACGTGTGGTTATCCCTCCTAGCTATAGCCACTGATAGTCTACACACTATACATTAGCAATCCGTCATTCCTTGTACATAAGCCTTCACCTACATCATACAAGCCTTATAGCCCGGTCACATATCAACGGATTGCGTAAACGG
>JBAMJV010001904.1:20000-112355 GCA_037951105.1 Echinarachnius parma
CACAGCCGTGGACAGGAATCGGTACAGGTTAGCATAACCACAGTTTGAATGCGAGTGTCAATTCATTGAATTAGATACACCATGGCATGACGAGTAATGATAGTGATTGGTGGCTGGGTAATAGGAAACCTTTGATTCGATATGCTACACACATGTCGGACCATCATTACAGTGTTGGGCAATTCCAAGCAAACATTGACATAACCACTGATTTTTCAAATTCGTTGTACCATAACAAATTTGGTATCAAATGAAAGCTAAAAGATTGAACTTTCCAAAAATGTATTTTGTTTTTGAAAAAAAAATTGTAAACTATTATTTTATTGTTAATATATAGCATAAATTAATTTTCAGTTATTTTTACAAAACATTCAATTAAATATTAAGCATAAAAGAACTGTGAAAAGGAGTTTTCATAACATTTAATTTCAGTGTTGATAGGATCATTGCTACAATTTTTCAGATAAATATCAATTTCGTCATTTTCGCTCTTCGTTCCGCTTCAGTGACTGTCTCATTTACAATCATTAATATGTCACGGCGTTACACTAAAAACAGATATTTTTAATATTTCTGGAAAAATATGAATGGGAATGAAATAATTTTTTGTTTTCTCTGTATTAGCCCATAGGGCTATAATATGCATGCTGAATCAATATCAATTTGGTCACGGCGTTACGTTTTGTGTAACGCCGTGACGCTACCTACTGGATTCCCATTGACATAACACAGTAGACATAATCAAATGTAAGATTTTTTTTGTAGGTATGCTTGGGCATTGCTCATGCTATAATTATATGAATAGGGTCAGTTGATAATGTTTCCATCTCAAAGTTACCTGAGTCATGTATGTGTATGGGTTGTATGTCCGTCTGTCTGTATGTGCATCTGTACATCAGTGTTCTTTTTTTTTGCAATATCTCAAGAATCGTTGAATGGATTTCGTTCAAACTTTGTACAATCCATGTATTTAGAGGTACGGATTATTGGATATGATTTTGGTCCATGAGGTCAAAGGTCAAAGGTCACATAGCTAACAAATATGCAAAAATTATATTATTATCAAGATAGTTTGAGAATCCTTGAAGGATAACATGATAATAATACTGGTATGCGTCCAGTGAAGTATATGACCTGATTAGGGAATGGGGTCATGGGAGGTCATAGGTCAACAGGTCAAAATATTGTTGTTGTTTTTTGTTCTCACAATTAAGTTCCAGAATCAATGTTAGAAAGAGTACTGTAGGTAAAAGACAATTTTCTGAAACTGTTTGGGGCACAGGTCAAAGGTCACTCGGATAATTACCAATTCAAAAACAAACATTTACTAACTCTGAAATCATGTTACATGAAACAAATCACTTGCAAATATGCACTGTGCAGACCAAAAATTAAACATTTGTATGTTATTTTGAGAAACAAGGTCAAAGGTCAGATGTCAAAGGTCTCATATTTCATTGTTACATTTAAGTATGTATTTTGGTTTTAATATTTGATGGTTCCATTAACTAACTTCTGAAATAGATAAGAATTTCAATTATGTCCTAAAAGATTTTTTGATCAATAGAGGGCGCTGTGCTGCAAATTTGTGTCATGCGGATGATCATTTAATAGCATCTTGGTTATATCACCCATTCATCTAGTTCTTTATTGATTCTGGATCACTACATTAAAATTATATCGTATTATTCATCTCTTCAATATCTCCCATATATATAACATGTACAATTCAAAGGTCACGGCGTTACAGTCACGGCGTTACAGTGCATAGATACATTTATTATATCATATTTACTATGAGCATTGGATTTTTTCTACATTTTTATTTGGATGTTCTAGCTTGATGTCTAGTACAAAGAATCAATGTGACAAAAGTGCAAAATGTTCATGTAGTTCACAGAGTTTACTTAGTTTCTTAGCATGTAAGAAACCCATGTCTTTTTGCCGTCACGGCGTTACGGCAGATATTGATATTCATAATTAATAATTTATTGGGAATTTTGGTTTTCTTGCCTATTGTAAATTATTGGTAGGATAGTGGTTACAGATGCATATCAAAAGTTGTTTCTAGATATTTAGATTTTATGAGTTATTTGGACTTTCATTGTGAGAAACACCCTCTGACCGTCACGGCGTTTGCTTGGAATTGCCCTGTTCATTTCAAATTAAATATATCAAACACACGTCCATAGATTAGACACATGTGTACAGACATATAGTTCATGTACACACAGGAATTAATTTTTAATTTTAGGGGGCTACTTTTCCAATCTAATGAATATCCAAAAAAATTTCACATAATACCCTATGGTAATTTTAGGGGCTACCTCCTGATTTCAGGGGGCTATTTTGAAAATTAGGGGGCAAAAATCGCCCTCAGCCCCCGTATATTTCCTACCCTGACACTATTATAATTCTTTGAAATTATTTGAAAAGCTGTCTTGAAGTTTGAAGCGAGATGACGACAGACAAGCTCATGACACTTTTAATTAACAGCGGGGCGCAGCCGTGGACAGGAATCGGTACAAGTTAGCGTAACCACAGTTTGAATACGAGTGTCAATTCATTGAATTAGATTACATCATGGCATGATGAGTAGTGATAGTGATTGATGGCTGGGTAATAGGAAACCTTTGATTCGATAGGCTATACACACTAGGATCTTCATTACAGTGTCCATTCCAAATTAAATTTATATACAAACACACACCCATAGACACATGTACACACATCCTGTACACATTGGCCCGGATTGGAGGTTTGTACACACCATGGTTTATCCATGGTCTACATCTATGGAGTGCTGCTTGTATACAAGTAAAACAATTAATAATTTCTAATGATATGACTGTTAGTGCTTGCTAACCAGCAAATTTCACCATGTGAGAAGAAAAACATTTATTTGACATGCATTTTGTAAATGTGTACCATCAACATTGTTAACAAGTAAGGAGTTTACATTCTTTCTCCATCAGTTTACAAATGGCACTCCATAGATGTAGACCATGGATAAACCATGGTTTGTACAAACCTGCTTTGTGAATCCGGGCCTACATGTACGTGCTTACGCACACACACAAACACGCACAATAGTCCGTATGCAGACAATGTACCTCATATTGAAGTAAAACATATTTTTATTTAAATATAAAACCTTTAAATCTCAAAAGTTAATTAATACAGTTGCATAAAGTGTAAGTTTAGTAGTTAATTGTCAGGGTGCAGATAGTACATACATCTTGTTTCCACTTTGTAGTGTGATGTTTTAATGAGAGAGCTCTAAAGAGTATTTCTAATTTAATAGGATCTACAATGTAGTAACTTTGTTGACATGTGCAAATAGTGATGAGCAGTTGTTATCTGATATGTCCACTGGGTCTTCTGTGAAAATTTCAAGTTAAATGGACGTTATATGGCTGAGTAATGAGTGAAAATGCAAAGTGATATTCACTAACTCATTGCACTCACTTTGTACACGGTTTTCGCGGTCCAGTGGATAATTTAACATCTGAACACTTGAATCGTAAATATCTTTTTAACGAAAGGGAAATTTGAAAAACCGAAACCTGTCCCATGCTTTTATTGTTAATACAAAAACAACAAGGTATGAGGGAACCGCTAGAATTCCAATTGGATTTTGAGGATTTGGACAATGTTACTACAAGTCCTAAATCACTTAGTAGAAAACAAAACTGCCTCTTTATCATAAAAGAAATAAAAAGGGTATGTTGACATTTTAAAGCCTGCCAGCATCAAAGTATCACTCTAATTTACAAAGTCCATTTTCTTTTTGTTTGCACTGAAGCTAATTTATAATTTAGGCCCTATATTGACTCTCATTTTATTACACATGCATTATTATAGTAGATAAGCAGTTTTCAGCAGTATTTTTGCATCATCAAGCTAAATATAATGTGAATTTACTGCCCTCTTTTGGCATTTCGGAGGCTAAATCACTCTAACTGTAAAGCGCATGCTTAATTTTGTCACTGCTCATTATAGAAAGATGTATTAATCACTGTTTTGATTGTCTGCTCAATTACCAATCCTAAAGAAGCAAAACTTTTTACCTAAATATGACTTTCTTACTTCTTAGGGGCACTTTTTTTTTTTCAGGGGCAAAATCATTCTAATCTCTCGTTCAATTTTATAGTCACCGCTCATTATTGAATGATGTATTCAAAGCTATTTTGATAGTCTGCCTAATTACCATGAAACACTTCAGGGGGTGTTTCACAAAATCCTTAGTTGAACTTAACTCTAAGTTGGACCTAACTATTATGGAAAGCCATTTGTAGCCTTAGAATAAAACTGTCATACATTTTACATCAATAACATGAAATCTTTGTGATAATAGAAAATATTATTATGATTTTAATCAACATTTTATTCCTTTTAAAAGAACCTTTCAAACAAATTTCAAAAGTATCTAACAGCTTTCCATAATTTTAAGTCCAACTTAGAAGTTTAACCAAATATATTTATAAGCATAAACTGTAGATGACAGTGACACCGCCTGTGTCTACATACATGTCTGCCACATCAGGGGGCCATCCATCCAATAGCTATAAAGAGAGTGACAAGATGAGTCAGAACATTATGCAATCGAGTCAGGTGCAGGGCTGTCTCCCACATGTAGACGTGTAACCAACACCCCTTTCATACCGCAGAACATACATTTTAACCATTTTGGTAGTCCAGCTAAATGTTTTTTTTTAACAATTCAATTCAATTCAATTCAGTTTATTCAACACTTGTCATAAAATACATCAAATATATAAAAATACAAAATTACAGAGAAAAAAAAGAGAACAAAACAAACAAACATAGAAGATATTCATATGACAGTTATTGAAGAAATTGATTCTTCTTCATTAGGGACTATGTATTCCTATTTTTAACCCGCTCACTATGGGAACCGGGTGTAGTATGTTAAGTCAAATGGAAATACACTATCTTGGAGGCAAGGGGTTAATTTGATTGAATTTGAATCATTTAGGAAGCCCAGCTCAGCTTTTTTCTTTACATTTTGAATCTTCTTCATTAGGGACTAATCGATTGGGCATGTTGACTTATACATGATGACATGGTTCAAACAAGGGTGCATTTAAGCCCACTGCTGTAAAGATGGAGGGGGAGGGGGCTGTCCCCCAAATAAAATTCAAAATGTTGTATATTTACCGTATAATAATGGCATACAGTTATTGATACACATTTCCATGAGGTGACACGTTTTAATTATTCATGTGTTTTGACTATTTAAACAACCTGTTTTTATCATGCCTTCCCCCATAGCTCACTTGCTTCACTTCTTCAACCCCCCCCCCCCCCCCCCCCCAAATGTGTGTGTTTTTTTTAATTGAATAAAAACAACAAAACAAACAAACAACCCCATTCCATAAGCCTCACCTCTAGGCCTAGTTCAGAGACAGTCCTGATCAATGTGAACAGGGTATTGAGCAGTGGACCAATTAGTGTTCAAAATAACCCGAAGCCCCCGGTTATTGCGGACATTGGGCATTCTAATGATCATGACTCGGGATGTTGTTTCTATTTCATTGAAAGACATTGTGACAGCGCTCTACATGTGAATCGGTACCATTCCGTGCTTAATGGAGTGTTTCTATGCCTAATTTCCGGCAAGGTTGTGCAATTCTTTCCTTAGCAACGTAATGCTGTTCACGTTTTCCCCGTAGCAACCAGGCGGCGGGGCTGTAAATGTTTGATATATTCCCATGTTCAACAACACATTGTGTACACGTGCCTTATTGATGATAAAACTTGCAAATTTATGGTGTGACTCCCATCAATTTATCAAATTTGGCAAGCATGAAGAAGAATACAGAAATAGACTCCACAGGAGAATGCTCCAATGACTCGGTATGTTGAAATTAAAGCTATTGAGGCATACTTGCAGTATACAAAATGATAGTGTATCAGTGTGACTCTATAAACTGTTAAATTAGGCATACATAGAGTAAAATACAGAAATAGACTGCTCTGTAGAATAATGTTAACGTAGACTCAGTATAATTTAAAGCTATTGAGGCGTATATACAGGAAATTTTTTTTTGGACAGTACCAGCCTCCAAGCCATCATTCACTGTTAATGAAATCCTGCGCGCCATTAAACATCAACCCGAGCTTTGGGCATGCAGAATTTTACTAGCCTGAAAACCCCTAACTGGATAACTAAATTTAGCATGATTTGTGATTTTCTTCTTTATTTTAGGCCACCCAAACAAATATTTTGGTCTACCAAAACTAGATAAGGCATGATTGTACTTGAATGACAATGCAGCCATTTGTAACATACACATGTATGGGACAGTGTCATTAGAATTTTGAATATACATATTGATCAAGGAATTGACACATCATATTTGATGAATGCCACAATTAAGATCTGGTTTGAGCCAGTTGCACTTCCCCCCCCCCCCCCCCCACCCCCAAGAATGAAATTGGATTAAAATTAAAGAAAAAAGATATGAAAATTACCATTACCAATACCTAAGAATACCTTTAAAAGGGACTATAAAGATATCGCTTTAAGGGCCGTAGGGCTATATAATACATAGTCCCATACAACCTTAGTTAGTGCTAGTTCTATAAAAATGCAACCATAGAAGCTGGCAGGGACTTATTAACACTGTTTGGCTTCATACAATCACCCCTGGCACCCCAGGCCTTCTAATTATATAATATCCTGACCATAATTGTGGGCACAACCCGTGCAGTATTTGCGGTCACTTTACTGTAGGTGGCTTTAACACATAAAACACCTATCGTTAACTGGAGCGATTTTAGACAGTTGGGTGACTACGTACATAGACAAAATCGTAACTCGTATTTGTTGTTTAAATTAAGGCTGTAGTGAAACGGTTACACGACGGTTAACCGACCGGCATCGGCAAAAACGTTTTCATTTTCACGGTTTCGGTTAGCCGGAAAAAAAAAAAAATTAATTAATTAATTAATTTAAAAAATAAAAAAAAAATATCAAATTTTTTTTTTTTTTTCCCCCTTCCCCATTCTATAGATTCGGTCAGAAAATGGCACGTTGAATCCTGCCAATCTATTGCTAAAGTAAAGGTATTTTACATGTATCACAAATAAACAAAACAAATAAACAAATGGTACGAGGAATAATGAATAGATTAGACCTGGTAGAGCCAAATTTAGAAGAATCATTTGTGATGAGATATCCGAAGGCTTTCATCTTGACAGCGGTTTGTAGACTAACATGGCACTGCCCTGCTGATTCCAATTGAAAAAAATGGACAGATATCGGATGGTATATCCGAGAAAAAAAGATTTTTTATTTTTATTTTATTTTTATTTTTTCGGTTACCCATTCGGTTAACCAGTTTTTGCCGTCGGTTAACCGGTTTTCCAAATAACCGACTTGCTACAGCCTTAGTTTAAATACCAAAGGTTCAGTTACTACAATCAAACCTGTCTTAGCAACCACCTGCCTAGCAGTCTACCTGCCTATAGTGGCCACCAAAAGTGATCCCCTGCATAGGAAAACAGTGTTATGGAACCTGTTTATAGATAGAGGTTACCCAACCGTTACCTAACTTATTGTTTCCCTCAGGTGGTCACAGTACACACGTTTGACTGCATGTTGTTGCTCTACAATAACATGTTAATAATTTCTATAAAGAATTTTAATAAAAAGAGCAATAAAACCAAAAACTGAATTGTCCACATGAAAGCATGATATAGGCAGGGCTCGACACTAGCACCTGCCCTATAGCAATAGGGGCAATTATAACTTTATGTTGGGCAAGTAAAATTCATAAATGGTCTAGTTTGCTTGCCCGATTGTGCAACTTAAATTTCTCTTCAACTACGAATAGAATAGAATGTAGTTCCTTACATGAAAATCTCATCTAGAAGTAAGTGGGCAAGTAAATTGTCTGTTTGGGCAAGTCAAATTTGAACATTTATGGTTTTACTTGCCCAAATGGGCCAGTAGAGAAAAAAAGTTAAGTGTGGAGGCACTTGGAGATGGCACAAATGCGTGTACATTACCCCAAGGTAATCAAAATAAATAATAAATAGAAGAGACATCTCATCATTTATCTTGTTTTCTGTCTTCCTTAAATCCAACATTTTGCCAATTTGTTTTCCTTGAAAATGTTTTTCTATTTCAGAAATTGTAATCTTTATGATTAGTTCAACAACAAAGTTCATTTGTACATTTGTAATCATCATCACTGTCTCTGTATTGATAGGATTTATATTGCCACAATGCTAATAACACTCGAGACTTAATATTTATAATATCAGAACATATTGAGATGCAAATGAAGGATAGCAGCACAATAAAGTGTCACGACCCTCGTATTGAAAGACGAAGGCCCGAACCAATGTACCACGACACTCCCACTTATACCAGAATACCAGAATTCCAGAATACCTCAAGTGGTCAACCCCATGAAGGAATCGCGTGAGATGAATTGTCTGCCATATTTGTATTTCAATTTGTTCAATATGAATATATATACATATGATATTTGTTTTGAAAAATACCATTTATTACTTTATATCTTCCCACCTTATTTTCTTCCAGAACATCTTGGAAAACCCCTGGAGGATTACATCGCCAAGCTGCCTGTCCCCGTCCATTTGGAGAAGATGAAAGGGCGATCGGGTCTCATCAGGGCAAGGATGCAGGGCGCATCGGTTGCCAAGGGACAGGTCCTTACCTTCTTAGACTCCCATTGCGAGGTGACGGAGGGATGGCTGGAACCAATGCTAGCTAGGATAGCTGAAGACAGGTGAGTTTGGTTCAATCAGTTAAGGGTTAATGATTAGAGCAGTTGGGTTAGGATGCAGGAAGCATCGGTAGCCAAGGGACAGGTCCTTACCTTCCTGGACTGTCACTGAGGTTACAGAGGGATGGCTGGAACCAATGCTAGCTAGGATAGCTGAATACAGGTGGGTTTCCTTCTTTGGTTGAGGTATGATAGGGGTAACCAATAAAGATGAGGGCAGTTGGGTTAGGAGGCAGAGTGCATCGGTAGTCAAGGGACAGGTCCTCACCTTCTTAGACTCCCATTGTGAGGTGACGGAGGGATTTTTTTCCATAATTGTTAGGTCCAACTTGGAGAACAGTTCGACTTAGTACTTTTGTGAAACACCCCCTGAACATGTTTTATGCTTCTATTAGTAAGAGGAAAACAGGAAGGCACACTAGACCTGCTAAACTTCCAAATGATTGTTGTTGAATTGGATACAATTACCACTTCCCTTTAAGATTGTTTGCTTCATTGTTCAACTTCTCGATCTTAGTGAATGCCACCGATGAAATGCACTGTGATTCAACTTGTTATTGCCCTGCTTTATTGATTTTTTTAAAAGCAGAACCAGGAAAATTGACATTAAAAAAGCGGAAAGAGAAATGAGACTAAGATCTCATTATTGTTCCACTCACGATCAGGAAGGAGGGTAGGGTGGAAATAGGAACGTAGGGAATGGGGTTTTGACAAAATGATCGGAGACCTTCATGTGTGACAATCTGGTCGTGCGAGTCATCTCCATGGTAACGCCATGGCAACGCCGTTCCAATTAGATGCTGATTCTAGCACAAAGAGTGATTACTGCATTATTTATTGGCATTGAATTTTGTGAACGTGAGGAGAATGGACGGCTTCTTTTCTTGTTTTTCTTGTTTTTGTTTTTTGTACATTTCATAAACAATGGAACTTGTTCAGGTTCAGGCTCAATGAATTATTAATTTTGTTTTGTGAAAAGGCTGCCAAGAGTGCCATTGAATAATTGATGTTCCATAATTGCAGGATAATGGAAAAGGGTTAGGGAGAGTTGAGTGAGTAAAATACAATTGTGAAATGGTTGATCAGGATTCCATTGTGTGGGTTTGAACTGTACCTGATGACCATGGGTGATGATAATAATTTGCGCTTAGAAACCCTGTATTAAGCGCTATATGTTAAAATGCAAGCTAATGTATTAATATTATTGTTATTTTCTTTAAGAATGTTCAAAATATACAGTCTTGATGTTACACACAGAACAGGTAGCCAATATAATTGGTAAATCTAGTGAATGGAATTTGATTAATGAAATGGAAAGAAGAATAATCAATAATTAAAACTGCTCTTGATTTATTGTATATTATATTGATAACTGTATCTATTGATGTGCAGATATCATTATATTTCACATATTTTTCTAAATAAAGGGAAAATAAGAGTGCGGATAAACATAAAACCAATGAATTACAGCAATTCAACATTTATATTCAAATTGTGAATCATTTGCTCATAAATACATGTAGTTTTGTACTTTGTATAAAGTGCTATTTTTAAATCTAAATTTATTTGTGAATCTGCTTTAAAAAAAACGTATGTTAAATGTATTTCTGTTTTCAGAATCCAGCTGCTTATTTTTAGTACTTTTGGTAATCTTCTGTTGTTGCTAAGATGCTTTCACACTTATTTTTGTATTTGTTCACAATAGGAAAACCTCAGTTTGCCCCGTGATTGATGTGATTAGTGATGACACCTTCCAATATCAGCATGGCAACGATCCACAGATGGGAGGTTTTGGCTGGTCCCTATTCTTCAAGTGGTACCCTGTGCCAAAGAGGGAGCAGCTTAGGAGGAAGGGAGACCCAACAGAACCTGTCAGGTTAGTGATTCAATAAATAGATAAATGCATTCATAAATAAATAAGTTATTAATAGTTGATAGCTAATACATTGAAAAACTTCCTAGATGGGATGTTTTGGCTGGTTCCTATTCTTCAAGTGGTACCCTGTGCCAAAGAGGGAGCAGCTAAGGAGAAAGGGAGACCCAACATAACCTGTCCGTCCGGTTAGTTTGTTGAAATAAGTAGATATTATAATTGCGTTTCCTCTTACCAAACACTTTTTCTTTGGGGAATGTGAAACTTTTGCACAGAAGTACTTAATTATCCTCCAAAAATGTTCGCTGTCATCTCCCCCTTTCATTTTTCAAACAAGTACATGTTCTCTAATTTCCTATGTTTGGTAATACATGCCATATGTTGAAACAATGCTTGAAATTATACTTAACTAAAGAAATGTTGATGCCTATTCCCCCCCCCCCCCAAAAAAAAAATAAATAAATAAATAAATTAAATAAAATAAATAAATAAATAAATAAAAATAAAATATAAATAAATAAATAAATAAAATGAAATAAAACTAACGATTTGAAATCTTGCCTCTGATATACTAACTTCTAGAACTTGCACCTTAATTTGCACCTGTGTAATTAGAATGTGATAATTCTTTCTTTAAAGGGACTGTCCGCCTTTTGCAAGCCAAATTTCAAAAGTTGCGAGGTTATTGTCTTATATGAAAGAAAATGTCATTTAACAGCATGCCTGAACAAATTAGGGCTTGAAATCTCTTTTTCGTGGAGTTATAGACCTCAATTGTGCATTGTGCATTATACAAGTATTCACCCGGTGCGAAATTTCGCTCACGGCCCATTCCACGGAGTACCACGTTGCTGTGCGTGACCACTACGTGACCTACTAAACAAAATAACCAAAACTTGCTAAAACTGACTACATGTAATTGTATATTCTTCATTTTCAAGACCTTTTCCGTAACATACCTTTACAAATGTCGGCTTCACAATACCTTTACAAGAATAAGGACAATATTGTTGTAATATTATGCTTAATCAGTTAAACTCCTTTATTGACCAATATATAGTTTGGTGGAGGGGCGCATTCGTTTTTCATTCGTAGAATACAAATTACAGGGCTGTTCGATCTGAATTTGTGTGTGTGTGTTACATTCATCCTCATCCATCTACTCGAAATTGTACAGACGATTTGTAAAAGGCGGACAGTCCCTTTAAAGCAAATCAGGAAAACAAAACTTTGGAACTATTTCTCTTACATATAATGACTTCAAGCACGTATTCTTAGTTCTTTTGGTGCAGCTGTTTCATCTTTTTGTTACTCAGTAAAAATTCATTTTTTATTAAATATATTTTCTTTTCATGTGTATATCGACAGGTCCCCCACAATGGCCGGTGGCCTGTTTGCCATCGATAAGAGCTACTTTGAGGAGCTGGGTCAGTACGACCCAGGCTTCAACATATGGGGAGGAGAGAACCTAGAACTTATTTATCTTAGTTCTTTTAGTACAACTGTTTCATCTTTTTTTAAAACCAATCAGAATTAATTTTATTAATTATATTTTCTTGTCATGTGACAGGTCCCCCACAATGGCTGGTGGTCTGTTTGCCATTGACAAGAGCTACTTTGAGGAGCTAGGTCAGTACGACCCAGGCTTCAACATATGGGGAGGCGAGAACCTAGAACTGTCTTTCAAGGTAAGGATTATAAAGCAGTCAAGTTGCATTTTTATTTTGTAATAATAATAATTACAGTCAATGAGTCAAACATGTCTTAGTGGCCACCTGTCTATAGCAGCTAACCTGCCTATAGTGGCCACCAAATGATTCCCAGCAGAGAAAAAAATGCAATGGAACCTGTCTATTATAGAGGTCACCTGTCTACAATGGCCACTTTTTTGTCTCCCTTGGGTGGTCACTATAAACAGGTTTGACTACTGCACCTGGGTTGAGATCAGCAAATGTGGATAAAGTGCCTTGCTAAAGGACACACATGCTGTGGTGGGGAATCAAACCCACAACCTTTAGGAACTTAGAACTGGCTTTCAATGTAAGGTATACCAGTTAAGTTCCAAGGATTTAGGACTAAGCTGAAATTATTTTTTCCCAATTAGGTTATATTAGCATTCTTAGGACTAAGCTGATCAAATTTTCCCAATTCAGTTACCTTACATTTCTTAGGACTAAGCTGAAATTACCCTTTTCCCAACTAAGTTTATCTAACATAAATGTTATCTTCAGTTAACTTAGTTGAGGAAACAAATAATTTCAGCCTAGTCCTAAAAATGCAACCCCCTTTTGTTCCCCGATTTTGTCATACTGTAGTTATGGATGTGTGGAGGTAAGCTGGAGTTCATCCCGTGCTCCCACGTGGGTCACGTCTTCCGCAAGAAGTCTCCCTACCACTTCCCGCCCGGCACCAACTACGTCAACAAGAACAACAAGCGGCTAGCGGAGGTCTGGCTCGACGAGTACAAAAACTTCTACTACCGGATATCGCCCTCTGTGGCCAAGACGGACCCAGGCGACCTCAGCGATCGCCTGACGCTTCGCAAGAATCTCAACTGCAAGAGCTTCAAATGGTACCTGGAGACATCTACCCGGAATCGTCGTGGCCTGTCAACTACCACTTCATGGGAGAGGTATGACCAGGGACACAATTTTTATTTTTTATTTCTGGGGCTACTTCAAGCTTGCCTGCGTGAAAATAACACTCCAAAATTTGATTTGCATTGAACTATGAGCAAATTTTTCAGGGGCTCATTTATGATTTTCGGGGGCTCTTTTTGGCATTTCTGGGGCGAATTTGCCCCGAGCCCCATATTGCTTCTTCCAACATAAGATATTAAAACATTTTTTTAATTTGTATTTCATGTGCGAAATATTGAAACCCACATGTGCCAAGTAAAACTTATTGTTATTATTTCTAACGTAACCTTTTACAACATGGTTCTTTGTTTTAGGAAATAATAAAGTAGGACTATTCGACTACCAAGGACAAAACTTATTGTTATTATTTCTAACATAACCTTTTAAACATGTTTTTTTGTTTCAGGTGCGAAATATTGAAACCCACATGCGCCTGGACACAATGATGAAAATAGCAAAGTAGGACTATTCGACCACCAAGGACAAAACTAGTTGTTACTATTTCTGAATTCAAACATTATCATCAACAAATAAATGTTGATTATGAGCACTGGTCTAGCAATCCATAGGTCTCGGGTTTAATTCCCGGCGAAGCCTATTTTTCTTTGCTCATTATTTTTCAATCATTTGTTATTATTTCTAATGTAACCTTTTACATATATGTTTCTTTGTTTCAGGTGCGAAATATTGAGATCCACATGTGCCTGGACACATAGATGAAAGTAAAAAAGTAGGACTATTCGACAACCAAGGACAAAACTTATTGTTATTATTTCTAACATAACCTTTTACATGTATGTTTCTTTGTTTCAGGTGCGAAATATTGAAACCCACATGTGCCTGGATACGATGATGAAAGAAGCCGGAAACAAAGTAGGACTGTTCGGCTGCCACGGACAGGGAGGCAACCAGGTCAGTATCATCATCATTTCTATTTATTTATTTATTTATTTTCCCGTATAAATGACATGATACAAAGGTCCAAAGACCAGCAATGATCATGGTACATTGGTACAATAACAATAATAGTCATACATGTATATACATTAGAAATACACATAAATCTTAAACATATTATAATTATGCACAAAAACTGATGCACATTAAACACTGTTACAATAATCTTAAAAATTCAAAATGATGAAAAAGCATTATATTATACAGCAAGAATATACTAACCTTCAGTTAAACAAGTCCTCATATTGACAACAGCGGTGAAACAAGGAGAGGGAGGAGTTAGAGAGGTATAGAGCAGAATAAAAAGTAAGAAAAAGGAGAGAGTTAAAACGATTGAGAAAAAACGATTGAGTTTAAAACGATTTTGTATCATCACACAACTTCCTTGGAGAAAAGTTACTCTCCCAAAAGCATATTACAGAGCTGCAAAGCATTCTGTTTTTGCCATTTTGTTTTCAGTGTTATTACTGCAGTACCATTTAAAAAAGTTTGATTACGTTTTTCCAAACAAAACAAAATTTTAAATATATATTTACATTACAAAGGAATCAATGAGTCTTGTAAAGTATGGCCAATTTGAAGATTGAGAATAGATGCACTGATCACTGTAATATGCACATTATGAGCACCAGTACCGACCCTGCTCAAATATACAATCTTCAAATTGATCGTCCAATTTTGAGCACAAACTTCAGTATGAAGTAAGCTATGAAGATCGCCCCACTTACGATAAGCGATTTCTGAGCTTTTCTTGTTATAAGGTTATTTTTTGTGACAATTCATCAAGTTCTGTTTTTCGCTGAAAATCCTGTTTTTTGGGGCCATTTCATTCTGTTAAATGATAAATGATGAGTTATTCATTTACAAAAGCTCTCCTGATTTGCACAGTAAGATTTATGTCTTGGGAACAATTTAATATTTAATGATGATGCATCAAGCTAGCTGAATTATGTAACTAAGATAAATTAATTGATAAAATCAGTACAAAGTCAAGTAGAGTTTTTGGCTGTGGGGGGTGGGGGGGGGGGGGGGGTTCAGTGGAGGGGACAACCGGGTGGTGGAGTGGAGGGGACAACCAGGGGGGGGGGGTGGAATGGAGGGGACAACCGGGGGGGGGGGGGGAGGGGGGTGGCAGATGAGATGACTTTTAAAAAGTATTTTGATGTTTCCCTTTTGTTATCATGTCTTTCTCAATTATATATCTTTGTCCTTTGTCTGATCTAGATCTGGGCGCTGACGCGAAACAACGAACTGCGACACGAT
Organism: Echinarachnius parma; assembly: GCA_037951105.1. Lineage (NCBI taxonomy): Eukaryota > Metazoa > Echinodermata > Echinoidea > Clypeasteroida > Echinarachniidae > Echinarachnius > Echinarachnius parma. The sequence continues at coordinate 35,516 of JBAMJV010001904.1, forward strand.
GACCTGTGTCTGGATGTAGCGAGAGGGCGTCCCATCATGATGTTTAGGCAGATTAGATCACTTTTTAAAAAGTATTTTGATGTTTCCATTTTATTATCATGTCTTTCTCAATTATATATCTTTGTCCTTTGTCTGAGCTAGATCTGGGCGCTGACGCGAAACAACGAAATGAGACACGATGACCTGTGTCTGGATGTAGCGGAGGGGGTCCCATCATGATGTTAAACTGTCACGGGCAGGGCGGAAACCAGCAATGGAATTATGATGAAAATGTGAGTAGCGTTGATGATTTTATCACAATTGTTACTGGTATTATGATAAAATACTGTATTTGCCGGTGTATAAACCGCACCCCCAACTTTGGTTGTCATTGATGGAAAAAAAACATTTTCTAGATGATAAAACTGTGCTGGGTATCTTTACAACACAATCAAACTTTACACACATCTCATGCTTTCCCCTGTAACTTTTGTAAACTTTTTTGTACACAAAACAACACAGGTCACATACTTGTTTTTGATTGGAGCATTATTCATAGCAGAAAAGCCTATCAACCCTTTTAACTCAACATTAACTGTTATTATAGCCATACATGTATATGTGGTATTTTCATGAAAATCTCTATCTCTGTGTATTAACCGCTCCCACCTTTTTGCAAGTTCTTCTGTATGTAAAATCGTGCGGTTAGTACACCAACAAATACAGTATATCAGTTCTTATTATTGAAGGGATCTACAAATTACAAAGAGTAGGAAACTAGTTTACAGTAGCATGTTATTTTGGGCCGGTAAGTTTTGTTTGTTTTGGGCAAACAAAAACTAAGTTAGATGTTATTTGCCCAATCGGGCAACCAAATTACGCCGGTTATCTATTTAATTTTACTGGCCCGACATCAATTTTTACTTGCCCGGGGTCGGGCAAGTGCCTTGCTATTAGGATCTTAATCGTCATGGACACGGTGAAGATTGGCAATATAATTATGATGAAAATGTGAGTGTTACAAATAAATGTTGATGATAATGATTATGGTAATAATGTATTATCATTGGTATTGCCACTAATGTTCATTTTAATGCTAAAAATATTACTTATTGCGGATATAGTATCGGAAATAATATCGCTAGTGATATTCGTTTGTCTCGCAATGTATGGTCAACAAAGAATCACGAAACGTTGTGATCTTTTAGATTCCTTGTTGACCATACATTCATTGCGAGACAAACGAATATCACTAGCGATATTATTTCCGATAATGTTCATTTTGTTAAGATTTTGTATATTTATAGTATCAGTGTTTAGACTTAAATGCAAATCTGTTTAGTGGGTTTATAACTATGTATTAACTGGTATCATAGTACTTGTCTACAGTATTTCATTTACTAACAATTTTATCCATCGCTAGAATTTTGCTTTCCATGAAAGAAGACTTTTTTTAAATTCAAACATAAACGAAACTGACCAGAAATATTTTAAATGATTGAAAATGAGCAAGGAAAAATAGGCTTCACAGGGAATCGAACCCGAGACCTCCGGATTGCTAGACCGGTACTCAACCATCGAGCCACAAAGACCCTCGCGTTTGATTCCCAGTGAAGCCTATTTTTCTTTGCTCATTTTCAATCATTTAAAATATTTCTGGTCAGTTTCCTTTAATATGTTTGAATTTGTTTAAAGCCTTTAGAGGCTCTTTGCAATATGCGCTATATAAATGTCTATTATAATTTAATTTTTTTTTTTTTTTCTTTTTTCTGTGCTCTTTTTCAAGACATTTTAAAATTAAACATTCTCTAGGACTAGGGACACTCTATAATAATTTTTTGTTTGCACATTTCTTATCACCATTTTGTCTGAATACCTTTATTTCTTCTTACCAGAGTCAAGCTTGGACTTATAACAAAGAGGTTATTGTAAATGCTTGGGTGTATTTCTATTCAGTTTTTGCTCAACATATATCATATATATTCCCCTGGTCTTATTCAAAACATTCAAACTAGTAGTCTGCACATAATCTTTACTGTTTTTTGAAGGGATCTATTAACATTGTCCAAATCCTCAAAATCCAATTGGAATTTTAGCGGTTCCCTCATACTTGTTGTATTCGTATTAACAATGCAATAGAAGCATGGGACAGGTTTTGGTTTGTCGAATTTCCCTTTCGTTAAAAATATATTTACGATTAACATGTTCAGATGTTATACTATCCACTGGATAGGCGTTACCAATACCATGTACAAAGTCAGTGCAATGAGTTAGTGAATATCACTTTGCACTTTTGCGCATTACTCGGCCATTTAACTTGAAATTTTCACACAATACCCAGTGGACATATTGGATAACAACAAAATACACTGTATCAACCATTCATCACTTTTTGCACATGTCAACAAAGTTACTAGATCCCTTAAAGAGAAATCAGGGGCAATAACATGACTATCTTGAGCATTTACTGTGGAGTACACATGTGTGTGTTTTAGGATTTTTGTTTTATTTTTTTAGAGAGTTTGTTTATATACCTTGTTGTTGTTATTATCATTTTTCCTTTAGTTTGGGATCGACAGGTCACATGATATGTTTTTTTCCTTCAGTTTTTCATTTTTTTCATTTTTCTTTTTATAGTCAATTAATTTTAATATTATTTCCATAATTACATACAACCTACCTCAAATCTAGAAGTTATTTTGAGATCCCCTTTCCCCCAACCTTCAGGCAATTCCATGCATCACAATATACGGTGTCACACAGGGACCAATTATCTAGATAATAGGTATGCAAAGTTGTATACAAATTATCTACATGTAGGTAATTCAATTATCTAGATAATTGGACCCTGTGCGACACCGGTTAGTGTTACCCAAATTCACCCCATTGCCTTTTGAACCCTGCAAACATTTATGCAATGGCTACTGCAAGCATTTCAGTACACTTATAATAATGAGAACATAAATAGTCGAAGGATTCAAATGCCATAAGGGTTTATTTGTGGCAACACTAAGATATTTTGTCTATGTTTGCTTGGAATTGCACCCCCCCCCCCCTCTCCCCCCACCCCCTCCCTTTTTGTAAATGTAAGAGGCGTGAATCATTATATTATATGTAAGTACTATAGTAGGTAAATATGCATACACTTAGATGTATTTCATTCCTGTTTTTGAATGTGCACGATTTAAATACCTTTCCCTTACTATAGGTTTTTATGCCTCCGCAACGAAGTAGCCGGAGGCATTATGTTTTCGGGTTGTCCGTCCGTCCGTACGTCCGTACGTACGTACGTCCGTACGTACGTCCCGTTCTCGTGATCGCGTTATCTCAAGAACGATTGACGGATTTTCACCAAACTTGGGTCATGTATGTATCTTGGGGTGCTGATGATCTGATTAGATTTTGGGGTCATGAGGTCAAAGGTCAAAGGTCACAGAGCTCATTATATATGCAAAAATAGCTCGTGATCGCGTTATCTCAAGAAGGGATTGACAGATTCTGACCAAACTTGGTACATGTATGTATCTTGGGGGGCCGATGATCTGATTAGATTTTGGGGTCACGAGGTCAAAGGTCAAAGGTCACAGAGCTCATTATATATGCAAAAATAGCTCGTGATCGCGTTATCTCAAGAACGGATTGACGGATTCTGACCAAACATGGTACATGTATGTATCTTGGGGCTCCAATGATCTGATTAGATTTTGGGGTCATGAGGTCAAAGGTCAAAGGTCACAGAGCTCATTATATATGCAAAAATAGCTCTTGATCGCGTTATCTCAAGAACGGATTGACAGATTCTGACCAAACTTGGTACATGTATGTTCCTTGGAGAGCCAATGAACTGATTAGATTTTGGGGGTCATGAGGTCAAAGGTCACAGGGCTCATTATATGTAAAAGTAGCTTGAGATTGGAAATCTCAAGAACTGAATATCAGATTTCAATCCAACTTGATACCTGAATGTATCTTAGGGAACAATTGTAGTCATTAGATTTTGGGGTCATGAGGGCAAAGGTCAAGGTCACTTATAGCTCATAATTGTGATACGTCAAGATCTAAAAGACAGAGTACCATCAAAATTTAGTTGACAGAATTAATTCTGTGTACATGTTGATTTGGGCTTGATATGAATAAATTGCGTAATGGCGGAGGCATCATTTTCGACTGCGCGCAGTCGAAGATCCATCTAGTTCCTTTCATTTTCAAACTTTTGTCATTCAATTTTATACATTTGTACTTCAAATTCGTCCCGAGGAGCCTGGAATGTGCTAATGCCACCTTCACTTTCGTCTTTGGTCAATCAAGTTCACTTAAAGTCCACTCAATTTAGTCATTTGTCACACATATTTGTCTTTTACAATTCAAATTCGTCGGTCACAGATGTGTTCTGCAACTGTGACCGACAAATATGAATTGTACTTGACGAAAAATGTGTGACAAAAGACTAAGTCGAGTGGACTTTTTGTGAAATTGATCGATTAAAGACAAAATAGAAGTTGGCATTGACACACATTAGGTTTTTCGGGACAAAATTGAAGTAAAAATGTATAAATTGAATGACAAAAGTTGAAAAGTGGACGGGAAACTGAATATTAGTATGCCGTAGAGGCTTTCCCTTCCGATCCACTTCCCCACTCATATTTTGTTAGAAAGAAGTCAGCTATAAAAGTTAGTGTGATTCCTTAGGTTTAGGAAACGATAAATATCACACATTTCACTACCAAACGGCCAATAATTTTTTAACAACTTTAATAGTTGAGAGAAGGCAATGTTTGTCAGGAATTAATGCCAAACGTAAAGTTTTATCAGATTATGAGTTCTTTATTTAATTTTGATGTGTTATTACAGAGTTTTGCATGGATGACATATTTGTGCACCTGAATGCATGCTTTAATTGATAATATACCCATACTTCGTAGCTTCTGTTAGGTTCTAAAATTGTGATCGCTGGTCAAAGGATTTATCTCGACGATATTATAGTTACTATACAAATGTACATGTGAAGATTTAGATTTGAATATTATGAACAAAACTGTCATTTTGTGATTATTTCAGACTTATTGATTGGTTTGTGGTGCAGAGAAACGTATATTGCATGGATGAAAAGTAAATTATACAATATCATGTGGGGGGAGGGGGGGGGGGGGGGGCTTAAGTTGTTTATTTTAGTCATTTGACCTACTGGATCCTGCTTTGTATACAGACCTAGTCCAGATTTGAAATAATAACAATTAATAAAATAACAAAAATATCCTTACTGTTTCTTCCACTTTTCATAATGTCCATTTTATCACAACATTTTTTTCGCTTAAAAAAAAAGTAAGTGCAATGATTGGGTAAACAACACTTTACATTTTTCACTCATTACTCCCGGTCATATGACATTCATTTACTGTAGAACTGATCACAAAAATGCACATTTCATCAACCATTCACCACTTTTCGCATGTATGTCAACAAAGTTACTAGATCCCTTAATTAATGAATGGATGATTTTCAATCCATGTTCCAATCAGAGGGAGACTAACCAGAAATACACATGTATATAATATGAATATTTTATTTTTGTTGTTTCTATTTTGACAGAGCAAGGAGCTAAAGCACAGTAGTGGCCTGTGCATGGACATCGGAGACAAGGCCCAGGATGAACCTACCGTCAAGCCATGTAGTAGCAAAAAGACGCAGAAATGGGAACTTAAAGATCTTGGTTTGACGAATTAATATCTTATGGTATCATATCTAGTGTATTTTCAGAGAAAATAGATAATTTATATATTTTCCAAATGTCTGATTTATAATAATGTTGAATTTTTCACACAATGTATTTGAGGGATATTTCATTTTAGTGATCTAACCATCGAACGATGCAGCGGGAAAAGTACACAGATATAGGAGCTTGAATAAATGTCTCTGACAGATTCATATCTTTGGTATCATATCTAGTTTATTTTCAGAGAAAAAAGGTACTTTATGTATTTTCTATGTGTCTGATCTATGAAAATGTTGAATTGTTCACAATGTCTGGGGATAATTCATTTTTATGACCTACCATCAAACCACACAGTAGGAAAAAGATTCATAAATTGGAATCTTAAAACATCTTGGCTTGACAAATTAATATCTTTGGTGTCATATCTAGCTTATATACAAAAAAGATAGATGAGTTATATATTTTCCAAATGTCTGATTTATGATCGTGTTGAAGTGTTCACAATATCTGGGGAATATGATCTACCGTTTCACCATAGAGTGGCAAATAGACAGAGATGGGAGCTTTGTAATACAGGGCTCGATACTAGCACTTGCCCGGGGCAAGTAAAAATTGGTGTCGGGCAAGTGAAATGTCATAGATTGTCTGGTTTGCTTGCCTGATCGGGCAACTAAATAATTGTTCAACTATGAGAGAACAATGTCATTTCTTACATCTAACCCTCATCAAGAAGTAAAGAGGGCAAGTAAACCTTCACAATTTATGATTTTACTTGCCCAAAAGGGGCCAGTAAAGAAAAAAGTTAGTGTGGAGGCTTGTTTAATATCTTGGTCGTGCTGACTAGCACTCTTTAGGTAATATAATTTCTAAATTAAAAAGATAGGATAGATTATTTATTTCCCCCCAATTTTTGTGGATTGTTTGATGAATGTGATGCGATTGATAGGGAATATTTCATCACCGCTTAATACATGATGTATACATTTTTACAATTTGTAAGTAATATTTTATTACTGTAGAATTTAAAGGAATGGACCTTTTTTGTGAATGAAAATGTTAAAACCTACCTGCATATATGTAATTTAAAGTAAATAAGTAAGACAAGAATTAACCAAAGTAATCAATTTATTTGCAGACTGATTCTATTAGCTACTCTATATTTATATCTTCCATTACCTGTATTGCACTATTATACATGTCACTCTAGAAAATACCACTTTAGATAATGGTATTACGACAAATTAAAATCTATTTCTATGGCCTGGGATCAATGGGAAGTTGTTTGTAAAATGATTTATGTACTTCTTTACATATCTGCTTTATTGTGGGTGTTTTCTGTAAAAAAAAAAATGAAAAAAAAAATGAAAAAAAGAATAAAGAAGAAGATATCTGCACTTCTTTACATATCTAGCAAACCTGCATATCTCTACTGTTCATAACTTCATATCAAAACAAACATCATAATAGAAATCTTGTGGTTTTGATAGAGGTACATGTACTTGTATGTTTTTTTTGTTTATGTAGCATGTTTGAATGTATTATGAAGAAATCAAAAAGGTAGTGCACACTCCATTTATGAAGGATAAATGTGTGCCGCACTCTTGTTTATGGAGAAAATAAGTCTTCAATGAATTACAACAACAAAAAATCCATGTTACGATGTAACAGAAATGAAGCGCTTGCCTGATTGGTCAGGGGCTAGTGAGAGTCAGATTTGGGCAGCATTTTTTCCTTAATACAAGTTATCCGTCGCCATGGAAACAAAGTTTCTATCAGAGTACAGTGAAACCTCATTATACCGAAAACTTTGGGCCCATTGAATTTGCCTCGTTTGGAAATTAAGTAATTTTATAGACATTTAGTAGACAATCTATTAAAAACAGTTGTAGTGAATTAAAAAAACACAAAAAACTATACCTTGATTTTATAAGGGTAAAATGGAGATCTATCTAGTGGAAGTAAAAATTCAGAAAAATAATGTTATAATAGATATATATTTTCCTGGCTTTTGGAGTGTAGCAGAATTGAAAGAAGATGAAAAAAATATTTAAAAAAAGTATTCCCAAAAGATAAAAATAATATGATTTCAAGAATTAATTTTGACATTTGATTTCTTTTCAGCTGTATAAGACTATAGAGTGCATTTTGTTCTAGCTCAAATTATTGTGTTTTTTTGTCTTCAATGTGTATACACAAGTGCCATAGAAATCCGAGACCTGTCTTTCTATTTATATTTGACAAATTATGTTTTACATAGCTATTTCTATTGAAGAGGGTAGTTAATGTAGTTTACGGAATCTAGTTTATAGCCTGTGAAAACATATACCAAACTTGCATATTGTAGAATATGTGCATGAATTGGACTGGCAAGATGAACTGAACCATAACTGAATATGTTCAACTTAATTTCTTGATTTATCTAACATTTGCTAGCAGAAAGAACTGTACAATTAATAGTGATTATAATAATAATAATTATAATGATAATAATAATATAAACTTGATTTATGTAGCGCCTAATATGACTGGTTATTACAGTAGCCTGTGTCATTTTCATTAAAAACACAAAATTAAGACCGTTTCTTGCAAACATGGTGTGAACGGGGTAATGAGAAAATTCAAGCATTTTCTAAAAACACTAAGCATTTTTGTTATGACATTGTTCGTCTATATGACCAACTTGTCTAACTTTTCCAATGTTGTATAGTTTGTATGCACAAAGTAACCAGCCTTATCTATTTCTAACAAAATGTGTATTATGTATTTTAAACACATCTAAGTGATGAAAAATTAACAAAAAAAATAGGGTTTCCCCAATTTTCTTTGTTTATTTGTCATGTATGCTGTATATTTCTGGTCAGTTTCACTCTATTTGGAAGAACATATAAGTAAAAGCAGAAAAATAATGTTTTCTCATATATAATATACATGTACATGTAATTCATCTCTAGTCTTAAAGGCCCGGTCACATATCACCGGATAGCGTGAACGGATGCCCCGATAGAGAGCAACATTTTCAAATCGTTTGTCTCCGTTAGTATGCACTTCTTGTCCGTTCCTTGTCAGGCGATGTACTTTGTTCTATTTGGTATAATTTTTTTGTGCATGAAGCAATGGAAACGACTTTCACCACCGGATAATTTGATTTTGAGAATTTTCTATCCGTCGGGCGTCATTTTACGCTATACAGTGATATGTGACCGGGCCTAAAAGTTAATATGTGACCTTACACCACAAAACGACCGTTATGTCGCAGATAGAGTTTCTCTGTTATTAGCTGAAATAGTCAAATTTGGTTAAAAGTATGAGATTCAGGATTTTTATATTTCCTGAATGAAGGTATCTTAATCCTTCTATGTAAATTTGATCGTCAGCAATCATGTTTAAGTATGTTTTTTTTCATCGAATATAAATTATCAGATTACAGCGCTTGAATGGACACCGATCTTTGAAGTGGCCTGTTTCTCCCTTGTTTTAAAACTGCTTCAGCCATTTTCCAGATCTTTGGCGCTCATTTTCAGAGGGTTTGCCTTCTCTGAATATGACAAATTATATAACATTTTAAAGGTAGTGAATTCTACTGTGATGTCATGTGGAAATCAGCATAATAATTTTCCCAGACTTATTGGTCGTTTTGTGGTGTACGGTCACATTTTCACTGGATACAATTCCCAATAGTTTTATGATGTAATTACCGTATATATGATGGGAAATGTCTCGTTTCTGTGTGTCGTCTGAATTTCTGAAACTTTGATTTTACAACACATACATTGTACATGTACATGTAGGTCTCTTTGTACATTAGGTATACAATGTGTATTTTTCTATTATACATTCTCTTAAAATTCATAAACATAAATTGAGTTGAATATATATAAATGTGTATTTATATTACTTATTGAACATGTGGAATGTACTGTTGGATGGGTTGTACGAGGGCAGCCTTTCTTGTAAATAATTGTGTGATTTGTCTTGAACCAACTCAATAATAATGAGTGCCTTAGCCTGCAAATTTGTTTGGGAAAAAAGATAATATCTAATTTCTGCAAATTGTTTGGAAAAAAAGATAATATCTAATTTCATTGTGTTTGAATCTGATGATGAACGAAGAATGAGCTGATAGCGTCATAGGTGGAACGTATGATATGTAAAAAGTAGGCACCATCATTATTAGGATAATATAATATAGTTATTATTACTATTTTGTTTATTATTATTAATATTTTGTTTAGTTATGTCTTTATGTACTTACATGTAGATGTAAAGTAGTGCGCTATAATTATTTTGTATTTAGTTGTCACAATATAGTTTTCCAATATGTACATGTAAAGCCCGGCGCAGACAGATCCGACTCGACCCGATCCGACTGGTTTTCAGTCAGGCTATAGGGTCAGTTTCGCTCAGTCGGAGCCGATTCAACATGTTGAATCGGCCTTGAATGACCTCTGACTGGTTCTTGACTGGCAAAACCGGAGTCCTCTGAGGCAACGCATACTGAGTTAATCAGGTTAAAAAACAGTCGGATCGGGTCGAGTCGGCTCTGTCTGCGCAGGGCTTTAGAGTTTTATAGACTTGAATATGATTATTGTTGAATGAACAACCACCTGTAGCTGTGAATGTATTGAAAGGGTTCTTCTCTTTTCTACTGGTCACAGACTGGAAATAAATCATTGTAATTGTTAATTAGGTATAACGGTATAGATTCTTGATACAGACATATATGTGGGTTATAACCATATATATGATTGGGTAATAACCATATATATATGATTCGTTACCAAAGCATTTATTGAATTAAGTAGGTCTTTTTCTTACTGTTTGTTTATTTTGTGTGATGTTAAATTTTCCATTCTGTATTTATTGTATGTTTGGATGTACATGTTTGTGAATTATCGTAGTATCATTTCCTAAAAATTCTTTATTAAAATTATGTTCATTCATATTTATGTAAAGGATGATTATATTCTAAACATCTTCATTTTTTTTTTATAAGTGAAAAATATATTTGAGTTTTGAATATGATTTATTTCATTGTCTAGTAATCCACGTGACTTAATTTTCATTTGTTTTCTTCCATACTTTTGCAGTTGCAACATGATTATCAACAGAGTTGCCTTCTTTTAAAAATTAATTTTACAATTTGTTTTGTTTTAATATTTGTGTTTTGTTGTGTTGTGTTCTTTATATTCACGATAGAACCAGGAAAGAATCATATTATGTCAGTCTGTTTTGTGGGACATTAATGTGTGATACTGATGAAGTTAAATGTTTTTTACATCATGTTTATTAATAATAGGTAGTGATAGATGTCATAAAATTAAGGGGGGGGGGGGAACCAAAAATAGATTTGTTTGAAAATGAAGTCACAGGTCAAGTAGGGTGTTTCACAAAGATCTTATGTTAAACTTAACTCTAAGTTGGACTTAAAAATTATGGAAAGCCATTAGTTTCTTGAAAAATTTTTTTAAAGTTTCTTTTTAAAGGCATAAAATGTTGATTCAAATCATTGACATTTTCTATTATCAAGGGGATTTCATGTTCTTGATGTAAAATGTATGAAGAGTCTAAAATACTTGCATTTTTGCTTTTGAAGATATTTAATTCCCAAGGCTTCAAATGGCTTTCCATAATTTTTAAGTCCAACTTAGAGTTGAGTTCAACTTAGGATCTTTGTGAAACACCCCCAAGGTATATTAATCCTAATACTATTAATTAAGCACAAACATGTACTGGATATGTATTTATTTATTTAATTTTCTGTTAAACAAAACTTTTTTTAATTTTATTACAAACTGTTGGAATAAGTAACATTTTGTTGTTGTAGAACTATGAACTGCGAAAAAAATGATTTAATTACTTATAGGTTCTATCCTGTCTCAAAGCAGTGTTGTGACAGAAGAGAGCAAATTTTAGTTGATATATTATTTACTTTTAGATATGATTTGAAATACTATTTGTATAATTATAATATACTGTTAAATATAGTTGTAGGGATAATTAACTGGTCCAATTGATATGGTCAGTTGATATCAAAATTTAAGTTACAATTCAGCAGACAAAAAACAATCTTAATAATGTTTCATGAATCACTCGTGATTGATTTTTAGTCAAATTTCACTAACATTTTTAGGCAACATGTTGATAGATACATGGACAGTTTATCGAACCTTGAACTACTAGTAACTGCAGTTTGGGTAGTTAGGAATGTTTTGTTTATTTAAAGTCATACATGTTCATGTAAATAGTATTGTAAGAGTTTATATGCAAAGACCGTTAATCGCCCATACATTTAATAATTTCTAGGATAAAGGTACCATCATTAAATAATACCTTTAATACTTGGAAGCATATTTTTGAAGATATGATTGAAAGTATCACACATTTTTGTGTTATTTTTCTCTCAAACTGGAAAAATGGTTTATGGTTATCAGTTTTTGCATTTAAACCCTTCATTTACTTTTTAACTTAATTGGTACTGTATGAACTATACAGCATCTATTAACTCGCAACCTCTTACTTAATGTGCCTTTTTCCATACTACGTAGTTAGTGGTCAAGTGATGATGTTGCGGCCATCAGTTTTGTGTTGTAAATATACTCAACTGTACTACTAATGAATTGATCTATGGATGATATTAAAATATACTTATCAAGTCTGCAATTTTGTTGCAGATGCAAGATAAACAAATTAACAGTGGTGTTTTGTCTCATAATTTTGTCTACCTTTCTTTGCACTACATTGTATGATGGTTTAAATTTTTATTATGAAAAATGCGCACACAAACACACTTCCTTTATAAACCCAATTCTGGGCCCAATTTCATAAACATTTTCATCATCATCATGGAGCATTATTATGTCGGACACTTACAACAATTGGAAAAGTTTTTTGGAAAAGTTGCAAAATTGATATTAAAATATGTCTGTAATTTTGTTTCAGATGCAAGATTAACAATGATTTTGTCTCGTCCATGTAATTTGTACGCTTTTCTTTGCAATGTTAAGGATTTAATTTCATTATAAATACTTATTTAAGCAGGGTCTATGGAGAATGCATGTTGTACCAACATTAATTTGCCTTCGATGGGTTAATAGTGCAAACATAAAGTTCCGTTGAAGGTGGGCTATTCCAGCGTCACGGACATTACAAATATGAAAAATATCTTGACTTTCCAAGACCACTAATAAAAGTTGAACTTGTAAATAATATAATTTTTTACTTTGATTACAAAGCAATGGTCAAGTTAAATATAAACTACAAATTTGAGAAAATTTGTCTCATTTAGTTATTCCACAAAATGTGCGCCGTCGTGGTCATTACATATTTTGCCAAAATATGTAATGTCCGTGACGGCACACATTTTCTGGTATAACTGAACAACGAACAAAGACAATTTTCTCAAACTGGTAGTGTATATTCAACTTGACCATTGCTTTGGAATCGAAGTAAAAGTTATGTACATGTAGTGTACAGTTTCATCTCTGAGTTGTGGTATTGGAAAGTCAAGACATTTTTCATATTTGTAATGTCCGTGACGCTGGAATTGCCCTGGTAGTTTCGGTTTTGTACATCAGACGCAGGGTGTAACATTTCAAACAGTGCCCTCGCGTGACAATCTTTAGACAATGAAAACTATATGAAACTAATATGATGCTTGTAATATCAGCTTCAAAGTTTATTCAAGAACCATGAATAACAATTATATCCTCTAATTTCCCCAGGAAATTTAATTACAATATTAATTAATTACATTTTGAACAATTTGTATAAGCCACAGACATTACCATAATTTTAGTCAACAAGTATGCTACATACATGTACTTCATAATACAAAAAATGCATAACAATATGCATAATTGCTTGTATTCTCTTTTTAAACAATTTAAAATGCTTCACAAATGCAAGCTCTGCAAGATATAATAAATGTATAAATATTTGTCGATATCATATTCAATACCTATTCAATACTAAACATATTCCTAGATAACGTTTAATAATAATCAAACAGTAAATAATACACTTCTCTATACAGGGTGCCCCCCAAAAAACGGAGAGGGTACTTACCATAGTAAAGACACTTACTGCCTGTCATAGCATCGAGTAACGATCTATGCGTGCGCCATTGCTAGTACCCCTTCTTCTCTCTACACAGCTGAATGCGCACTAAGAAAGGAGCATGCATTGATCATTACTCGATGATATGACGGGCAGTAAGTGTCTTTACAATGGCAAGTACCCTGTTCCGTTTTTTGGGGCCACCCTGTATTAATGAATCAAACTGACAAACTAGCATATCAGATCTTATGAAAAGTCCTTCGTTAACATTTAGCACTTATATCATAGCACAAAGTAGGCAGTTCAGGGGGTGTTGCATAACGAAATGTGATCAATCAGAAAATATGCGCATTTAGGCGCATTTTTAGACTTGCGTTTAATCAGAACTTTGCAATTGATCAGGGGGGTGTTTCACAAAGATCCTAAGTTGATCTTAGCACTAAGATGGTCTTAAATATTATGGAAAGCCATTAGTGTCTTGAAACATTTTTGTAAAAGTTATGATGAAATGCAAATATGTTGATTCAAATTATATATATTTTCTAATTATCAAAGAGATTTCATGAATTTTATGTGAAGATTATGAATCTCTTTGATAATTAGAAAATATATATGATTTGAATCAACATTTTATGCATTTCAACATAACTTGTATAAAACTGTTTCAAGACACTAATGGCTTTCCATAATATTTAAGACCATCTTAGTGCTAAGATCAACTTAGGATCTTTGTGAAACACCCCCCAGAACTCTTAATATGCAACACCCCCAGGTTTTAATCAGTAGCTTTATTTCATATCTAACCATTTGAATTCTACGATAACAATACTAAACGATTAAAACTAAACAATCATATTGCCATAATTTGAATACCACACAGATCTTAACTACGGACATCAATAAATTACATCCCCCAAAACAATTCATAAAGTTGCCCGTAAGACTGGTCAAATCATCACTTTCTAAATATCAATTACCTAATTGTAATCTATACACAGGGAGACCATAGTGATTTTTTTGGTCGTAAATAAATCTTATTATAGCATAAAGACTAGATTACAATTCCTCTCCTGAATTTTAATTTTTTCTACCAAACGTAGTAAAAATATGTGTTTGTCTTACTACTGTTACATAATACAAAACTTATAATAATGAATGTATATTTCTATAAAAACAAGTACACTAATGTAATATATTTTGAAATAACCACTAACAAACAATACAGCTAGTATACTGTCCAAACAAAGAATTATTAATATATTCATATTGGCTTTCTGGCATTCATTGTCAACTCATTAAATGTTTTAACAGTATCCCTCGTACACTGTACATGTACATGTAAATCTTGCTAGTCTCGCCTGTAAATGCAAATTGCTTTTGAAAAAAATATAATAATAATGATACAATAAGAAATATGATTTTCATCAAAGTAAGATTGTTTCCCTTCAAAATTGCACCGGTCACATTTAAAAAATATATAATATTTGTGTATTCGAATCTGAAAATATGCACAAATTCCCGAGAAAATTCTGTGTACGTTTTGTACAGTCAAACTTATATTGAAAATATCATTAACCATATTACAAAATCAGCTGTAAAAACATGAAAAATATATCGCAGATCAAGATGTTTATTATGCTGATTTCAAACTATCATGTTCAGGCACTATTCTGATTGAGTATTCAAAACTAAGAATATACAACAACAACAGCATGTATGAATACAATCGGAATACAGTAAAGTAATATAAAACTACAGTCATATACTGTATAAGTACGATAACATTTTGTAGAACAAAGGCTATTTTTTAAATTAAGGATACATCTAGCACCAATACTCCCACATTTCGAACTATAATACAAAACAAACATTACTTTCAAACAAAATGAATAACCAGGCATCAACTCAAAATAAAATACATAATATTACCCTTTAAAAAAAAAAAGAATCTTGGAATAATTTGTTTGCATTGAGTTTAATCTAAATGCATATACACTAACTTTTCTGCAGCTAAAAAAAAACAATGTGAAAAGAAATATGGAAGTAAACACCATGGCCCAAATCTTTGTCAATTGCACATCTTTAGTCTAGAAAAAAGTTTAACCAACTATTTAATTTATGTCCTTTAGATCTGGATTAAGATGTACCACTGATAAAAATTTGGGCCAAAGTAGTTTCACACTCTGATCAACATGCAAAATGAATGTGCATGTATGTTCTAATTTTCTGAATAAAATCAATGTAATTTCATGGAAAAGATTGTTGGAAAATAATTGAACAATGAATTATTAAAATCAGATTAAATAAAAACCTAAATATATCAACAACAAAAATTTGTTATCACAAAGAAATAATTTATCTTGAACAAAAGTGTAAAAGGAATCATTGATGAAAGAATTTATGGAATGTGGACTCCCAAGAAATTTACAAGAAATATATTATATATTTACATTCAAATAAGGAAACAAAAATATTACCAATACCAATTATTTACAAAGTAAAATCAAATCAAATAATAAAAGAAAATAGAAATGATCAATCATACAACTTATATTAACTAAACAAACTCTGTGTAGATTAATACACATGACTATACATCTTATAATAACACATCAAACAAAGTGTTACAAAAAGATCTAAACAAAAATTGAAGTGTAAGCAGATAACATGAAATTCATTTGAAGAATGTAGATTAGTTGTATTCATATACCACAGACCATATATAAACTAAAAAGAATTTTCAAAAATTCATGTATGGGTACCCTAAATAATATCAGTATCCATTTTGTATTTGATGTTAAGAAAATATAAGTTTCTTCATTGTTAAAAAAGAGCCTTTAAGTACAACATGACATGAGTTGGCACTGAGACAGGTTATTTCACAATACATGTTCATGTAACTTTGAGTGATTTAAAACCAAAATATCTGTCTTCAATGTGAATACATCAGCAGCCTTCAAGTAAATAAAAACAAACATGATAGAAAAGGGGTCTGGGAGGGACATATAAACAATAAGGCCGGTATTCTACTAAATTAGTCCGGCCTAAAGTGCTAACTAAGTGTCGACTAACCCCAGACTAAGTTGATAACTTTACTCCGGGCTAAAATTTTGTATTCTGGTAGGCCTGTTTATGACTTTAAGCCAGCCTAAAGTGATAAGTTTGCAGGTTAATCTAATCTGTAGCCCATTTCATAAAACACTTGCAATTGTTGTAAGTGTCCAATTATTGTAACTATTTGGTCAACAGCCAATCAACATGGAGCATTACAGCTGTTGCCATGGTAGTTACAATAATTGGACACTTACAACAATTGCCGCTGTTTTATGAAATGGGCTACTGCGGTGTGGACTAAAGTGTGGATAAGTTAATCGAAGGTTATGAACTTAGTCCAGCCTAAGTTGATAAATTTAGTAGAATACCGCCCTAAAGAATTACTGTTCTACAACCACCATTGAAACTTTGAATGACCAACATTCTCTTAGGACGATTGAATCTCACCTTGGGATAAAATGCATCGTTTGACAACATTTTTAGCCGCCCATTGGTTAAATTTAACCCATAGTATAAAGTCCAACAAATTTCACAAGATAAATTTGTATTCATGGGTTAATTACTTTACCAACTGTGTGTTAAATTTAACCCATAGGTAACAAATGATAAAGGTTAAATTTAATCCTCTCATAGAAATCCTGGCCACTTAGTTCATATAAAAGCAACAGAAGAGGAGCAGTGGAAAGTAGTTTGTGGAACGATTTGATCCAGTGACCCACCAAATAACTGCTCAATTCAGTGCATTTGATAGAGAGACGTTTTCAGGATGTAATTTCAAGAGAAAGGAGTCTTTACAGGAAAAAATCCTCAGTGTTCAGTCTGAACTCTTCCTCCTGGACATTGTGGCTCGACGACTCGGCGCTCGACTGCGAGTACCGCCTCATGTCCTCGATCAGCAGGATGTGCTCCCGGCAGCTGTAGTAGGACGTGATGTCCGTCGACAGCACCGCGCTGCCCCGCCAGACCCCGGCCTGCCTCCGCCGCCCCGATGACCGCTTCCTTCGCAGCATCACGGTTCCTTCGGCCTCCCGGGTGGTGGTGGTGGTTGTCATGGTGCTGGAGGCGGTTCCCATGGCGCCGTGGAACATCCCCCCACCGCTTCTCCTTCTACCGCTGCTGCGGTTGCTGCTGCTGCTGCTGCTGTTCATAAAAGGTTCCTCAGGCAACTCAAAGTCTAGGAAGTCGTCCTGGTCGTCGTCCTGGTCATCATGGGGTAGCCATGCGGACCTGTTGGGAGAGCAAGAAGAGCGAATTTAGTTTGGTTTGTTTTCCTTTGCATCCACATATATTTATTCATGATGTCTGTCTGTCTGTCTGTGGCCCAAATCGGGGAAAGGCTATAGATTATTATGCTGCCATCTTTTCTCCATTAAATGCAAGACAGGAGCAAACAAGGGAATGAAATTATAAAAGGGCTTTGCTTGAAAAATTTGGAACTACATTGTTTAAACAGGAGAATTGTAATAGTACCAGTTCATTCACTTGGGACCAAGAAATTCCTCTGGAGGGTTAGGGTAATTTTTTTTCTTCTTTTTCCAAGGGATAAAACTCATAAAAAGTTTATACAGAAGTTAAGGAGTGTTTAATAGCAAAATCATTAAAAAGAAGCAACAAACTCTTTTTTGACAGCCTATTCTTCCAACAGACCATGCCTATTTCAAGTGGGTTTTTTCATAATTTGTTATTGATTCATTTTGATTTATTTGATTGAAGTCCCTCCCCTTCCTCCTATTTGTTCACACTGGATGAAGGTGATATTTACTGGATATTATTATTGGAATAAGAAAGACTATCTCAACTAAATAATGTGCAACAATTTTATATTTTGAAGCAAAAAATGCACTAACTCGCTACCCCTTACCTTTAACCATATATAATAGAAATAGCTTGGATTAATATAAAATATTACTCTCATGAATATAAAATTAACTGCACAAATTATCTTTGTGTGCATTTCCTTCTTAGTAATTTCATTTTAAAGACACAGCAAGTCATTTAACCCATTGACTACGGGAACCGAGTGGGTTGTTTACAAAGTCTATAGGGATTTCAGAAACTCGAAGGGAACGGGTTAAAGTCACACAGGCAAGTTTTAAACTGTATCTAGATCAAAACTGAAATCCTGGAGTGTATCAGGCAAGTGAAAACTTGGAAAACTCAACAAATTTAGAGGAGAGAGAATGAAAAGGAAACGTATTACAAACAAATTGAAGAAAAAAGACTAAAATTGAAACAATGAACCGAAAGAAATAGAGGAAAACAGAGAAGAAAAATCTGTAAATGTAAAATCTAAAACAGATACAAAGCGTAAGATGCACACAATGCCTCATGCATCCATGATTAAAGGGATCTAGTAACACTGTCCAAATTCTCCAAATCCAATTGGAATTCTAGCGGTTCCCTCTTACCTTGTTGAATTTACATTAACAATAGAAGCATGGGACAGGTTTCATTTTGTTTCAATTTTCTTTTCGTTAAAAGATATTTACGATTGAAGTTTTCAGATGTTAAACCATCCACTGTATAGTCGTAACCGCGTACAAATTCAGTGCAATGGGTTAGTGAATATTATGTCCATTTAACTTTACAGTTTACACACAATACCCAGTGGACATATCAGATAACAACAATATACATTGTATCAACCATTCATCACTTGTTTGCACATGTCAACAAAGTTACTAGATCCCTTTAATGTCAACATACTATAGTATACTATCAATTATAAAAACGGATAAAAAAGTTCTACATTCTAAAAACGAGGGTACGAATTTAACACATGGTGATTACTGAGCATACCAACATGAAATGCAACTGGTGATGGATGCTATTGCAAAACAATCTCCTGATGAATTGCGGGGAAAAGAACAACAACGAATGATAACAAAACAAATAAAGAGGCATTCATCACAAATAATGATACATTTCAAGAAAATGAAACTAAACATCATGATGAATATTAAGAGATAAATGTAAGTAAAAAAAACAAGATGCAATTCATTCACTCTTTTGTGAAAAATCATGCAACCGAAATGGTGAAAGCGATATTTTAGATTGTAAGGCAATATAACCTAATTATGCAACTGAAAGTGGGAAACGTCTTTAGAACATTTAAAGTCACCTTTCTGCATAAAAACACTCGAGTGACTTCTTACATGTATGTTTATCAAAATAAATCACACAGAATTTTCATGATTTGGTTGATGTGTATCATACATGTAAATATAATTAATGGACATTTAACTAAAAAGTCAATGTTGGTCGTTAGTTTTAATATTCTTGATAGATAATCATACTAAAACAATATTTGCAGAACAGAATGTACATTACATCTTTAACCCGTTCAAGACAATTTTATTTTTATATGACATGCATTCTCCATAGGCCCACTTATTAATGGGACCAGTCCTGAGCGGGTTAAAGTGAAGAATGATACAAATCAACGTAAGATAAATCATTGCAACATGGGTTCTCATTCAACTAATAATGCTCCATTCCTTTATCAATGCAGCATTTCAAAATGCCTCATCGTCCTTTTGTTTTTTGTGTGTGCATGCATCGATCACAACCCACTCACACGTCACGGTTATGGGATCGTCGTCTGCTAACGGTCATGTGTTCCGGAACTTGATGCGACTGTACTTGATGCGACTGTTAATAGCACGTAATATGTTAACAAATTCTCCAGTCAATATTTCATTTTGTAAAGGTATTTTTTAAATTATGCATGCATATGATATCACAATTTTGAATAGCGTCTTCTGCTATTAGTCATGTGTCCTGGTACTTGATGTGACCGTCAATATTACGTACATATTTGAGAAAATTCTTCTGTCAATATCTTAATTTTAAGTTATCTTGATCAGGCATGCATATGATATCACAGTTTTCTTGAGCATCTGGCAAAGGGCGGAATTAGAAAATAGAAAAAAGGTGGAATTGGCGCATTACAAGACTTCAATATTATTATTTTCAGCATTATGTAATCCACAACTTCATGTTACTGTTAATACCGCATAAGTTGAGAACATTGTCCTGTCAATATTTCATTATGTAAAGGTATCTTTATTTTGCATGCAAATGATATCACGATTACGGGATCGTCGTCTGCTAATGGTCATGTGTTCTGGAATTCGTTGTGACTTATACTATTTAAGTTTACAAAATTCTTTGGTGAATATTTAATTTGTATTATATCTAACTTAGTATCTTTGTCATGCATGTGATATCACAAATTTGGGACTGCGGTCTGCTAAAAAAACAGTCATGTAATCGGGAACTTGATGCGACTGCAATACCACATAAGCTGAGAATCACAAACAAACAAAGTGAACCATTCAGAAAATTCAGAACATGTACAATCAATACAACACCACTTTATAACACCAAGACAAAGGCAGTTTGCAATATGTGTCAAACAATGGCCAAAATAGACAAAGAACAATGATATAAAAGGCACTTTATAATGAGTCAAATTGGCTTGCAATATGACCAACAATAGCTAATTGAAAAAAAAAGAAATACAAAACAATGAAAAAAAACTTAGTCAAAATGGCTTACAGTCTGTTGAACAATGACCAGTGAACAGTGAACTAAGCAATAACGAACTGCAATAAAATGTTTCAAACACAAATGCACATGAATAAATAAATCTATCTAATTCTATTCATGACATGGAACATATATATATGTTGCATACCATTCGGTTTCTTCCCCCAAACGACCCATGATCATGGACTAAAAGGCAACTGAAGAGAAAGAACACAAAATTCAAGCTAGAAGGTAGAGCTCTGGATCGTTCGCTAAAATGTCTACAAGAAAGTTCTCCATTATACTTTGGCCCTCTGTAATGAACTTCAGTCAAACCTGTGTATAGTGACCACCTATTGGGAAACAAGAAAAGTGGCCTCTATAGACAGGTTCCATGACTCTGTTTTTCTCATCAGGGGATCACTCTTCATGGCCAATATAGGCAGGTTGGCTGCTATAGACAGGTGGCCACTAAGACAGGTTTGACTGTACATGTGCAGTATAATGCTATTGGCAAGCTCTTGACAATCCCTTGTAAAAAATCATTTGTTTTAATAATTACGAACAGTGAGTCATATGCATACAAACACGTTTGCCATTTCTTCTGACACAACCCATCTATTCATATAAATACTCTCATTCTAAATAAATTGTTTAATAAAGCTGTGAATCAAAGCAAATGAAATGAAACATTTATTTAACACATTTTTATTCGGATGCAAAAAATGCAGATAAATTAAGTAATTCAATCATTCTACCTCCGTTGGCGAGTGTTAATCTGATTCCTCCTTGTCATGGAAATACGTTTTGAAAAAAGAAAAACAGTTTTCAACCAGACATAATGGCCCGTATTCACAAAGGAGGTTTGTAGGAGGTTTGTACAAACCATGGTTTGACCATGGTTTACATCTATGGAATGCTGCTCGCATACCGTAAATTGTAAATCAACATTGTTAACAAGTATGGAGTTTACATTCCTTCTCCATCAGTTTACAAATGGCATTCCATAGATGTAAACCTTGGTCAAACCATGGTTTGTACAAACCTCCTACAAACCTCCTTTGTGAATACGGGCCCTCATGTTGTTAGATTTGTTCATGTTTAAGCTGTCTTTATCTCACAGGTGCATTTGTATAATAAGTGCTGTGCGTTCTCTACATTGAAATGCAACACATTTAGGATTAATGCAATTTATCTTTTTGGTGACTAAAAATCAGCAGTCCAGGTGGTATAATACAAACTCTGCAATACAATCTGTTTTTCCTTATTTCTGTCAGTTTCCTGTTTCCACTCACACGGTAAGAGGGATATTGTTATGAATCAAACAGTTAGCTGTTCAGCAAGATACATGTAGTACAAACTGATGTTAAATTTTTTTTTTTAAAGGTGGGCAGAAAAATATATATATTGAAAAATAAATTATACTGTATATATTTTTGTATACATGTATGTCACAGGATGAACAAAATCCCCCAAATTAGAATTATAAACAATTGAAGACCGATGCAGAGGAGTAATAATTCAAATCTGTATTTTTGTTGTGTGTTTAACTGTGTGTATTCAAGTGTGTCTTGGTGCTTGTGTGTCAGTATGTGTGTACATACATGTGCATGTCTGTGAGACTATTACATTCAAGTTACAAAAGTGATTTATTTAAAGGGTAGGGGAAAACATATAATGATTGATTAATTGGAAGTAGGGCATTCTTTGCAGTAGCACCGGACCTTTGGAATAGGCTGCATCCTGAATGAAAAACGATAGATACCTTACAAGTCTTTATTAAACAATAACTGATGTCACACTGGTTAAAAAAATTGCATTTTAAAATTATATTAGTTTTAATGCTAAATATATTATTCATTGCGGATATAGTATCGGAAATAATATCGCTAGTGATATTCGTTTGTCTCGCAATGTATGGTCAACAAGGAATCTAAGATCACGTTTCGTGCGCCGCTTCAACACTTCGTCACGTCCTTGTTGACCATACATTGCGAGACAAACAAATATCACTAGCGATATTATTTCCGATATATTAGTTTCATTGATACTTTTGTTTGAGTTAGCTATCACTCTCTTTCATTCTCTTTTAAGCGCCTCAGTTTGGGTTGCTAGATAGTTTTATAAATGCTTGCTATTATTATCATCATTAGTAGTAGTAGTATTAGTATAATTTATTCTTACCAGTCCCTGCCTCTGCTCTTCCTTTGCTATGATGTTCTCCGTCTGCTCCTTGGAGAACTTCACTACAGCTGCTATCACCTTAGCCATCGTCTGGAAAGAAAATAAAAGTAAAATGATTAAACAACCATATTAAAGCCTACATATGTATAATGTAATCCTTTTATGGTAAATAAAAAAAATTGCATAAATTAATGCAAATTTGTATGGCAAACATACAGATAAATTGTATAGCCTTTAAAGAGATCCGTTAACTTCATAAGAATTTTTCCAAAAGTGATATTTGAGACTTTAATCATATACCAATATCATTGAAAGATTCTTCTGAATATGTGACACATGTATTTCCATAGAAAAGGAAATTGATGTCAGATTTGTAAAGATATTAACATATTCTAATAACAATTCTTATTATAATAATAAGAATTTTGAATCCAAACAAACTCTCACCTTGGTTTCTCTGCCCATCATGTACTCATACAGGACTTTCTTCAGGTACTCAATCTCCGCTTGCTCCGCCAAAACAGGTGCGGGTTTCCCAACATTGTTTCCTGTAGCTGTCGGGGGTAGAGGAAAAACATACAAAATCACTAAAAAATATTGATTTAAATTGTTTACTCATCTTTTTCAAACTTTCAAAGCATTTATTAACGCTTTGAATGCCAGGGATTTTACAGCTCTATTTTATTTATGTGTATTAGTTAATTCCTATAACATTTCAATCTTTTTTTCAACTAAAAGTTAATATCACTAAAAGTATGTTTTTCCCAAACAGGGAAGTAGCCCTGGGCCACACGTCTAATAAATTTAGCGAAAGCCACATAAGGGGGCCTGTTCTCTGGTAACCCGTGTGATTAACTTTCCCTTCTCCATTCTATAAATGCCGAGCGCCTGGCTAGAAGGCAGAAGGTACCATTTTGAAAGTCTTTGGTATGACCCGGTCTGGGTTCGAACTACCTATGGTGGCTTAGCTAACCGCTAAGCCACCATGCTCGATCTACAGGTATCATGCAAATGACCAAATAAGATGTAATAATATATAATAATAATAATAATAAGGTATTTATTACGTGCATATCACATACATGTACTATGTCTCTATGCGCTGTAAGAAATTGAAATAGAAGAAAGAAAGGTTCAGCATACTATACTGCATATTAATTATTATATCCTACATGAATGAAATCCTGATCAGTGATTGGTCTACATAGCGTCATGTGACCAAACATAGTAATGCCCATGGAGAAAAATGTGCTATGCGTGACGTCATTCATGGAATAGTAAATGCTATTCCATGAATGACGTCATAGACGCCGGGTGATCATATTGAGCCCATAGAGATGCGTGTTATAAAACTTCCCTGCGAGCAGAGGTCTTGTTTTAGCTCGCGAAAGATGCTCGACGAGATTTCCCAAAGAGTAATTTAAAAAGAAATACAGAATATTTTCACCCGTGAATATCAATAAGTTCCAAAGAATATTCTAGAGATGCATTTCATGTATAACGTAGCGGTAGTCGAATTGTAACATTCCGACAATGGTGCACATTGTGCATCGTTGTCCTTCTGTGGTTGTGACACTAATTCGTCATTCAACAATCAGCGGTGTGCACTGTACTGCACTGCACAGCACTCGCTATATGTGTAATGTACGAATAACTATTTTCCCCATTCAATTACACGTGTGTATGTAAAGCGGGTCAATTATTCACTTTGATGCGCGCGTTTTGCATTTGGGTGCGCATTTGTTGTTAATGCGCGTAACCATGAATGGAAAAATAGCGCAATACGCGCTCTGCGCTATGACCGTTGCGCAAAGGGGGTCAGTATCACAAACATAACATAGTAAGTGCAGTTATGGTTCCATGATCAATGGTTTGTTTTCCTTTATATTATACTTTAATTTAATTGAAATCATTTATTTTTGCGATGATTATCATTATGCGAAGGATATAAAACAAATATATCATGCACTATTTCGAGCCACTAGTGAAATTATGGATTCCTCGGTGACAGAAAAAGCACTATGTTCTTCGGGTCTACGACCCTCAGAACATAGTGCTTTTCCTGTCACCTCGGAATCCATAATTTCAACTAGAGGCTCTCAGTGCATGGTATATTTGTTTACTATATCAAGTACAACTGAAAGGTGCTAACCCAGAAGAGTGTAGACCAAGCAAACCCGAAAGGTAGTTCAGATTCGTAAATCAAACGCGCAGTGGAATCTTGCGAACGCCTTGCCTACGGCGCATAACACAGTGGCACAGTGTTATGCAGTATGCACAAACTAGCCTAATGGCGATCCGCGGTGTAGTATATCCAATGCATGCTTGACAATCTTTAATAAAGATCATAAGTTGAACTTAACTCTAAGTTGGACTTAAAAAGTATAGTGAGCCATTTGAAGCCTTGGAACAAAATATATTTTTAAAAAAAAAAGCAAGAATTTTAGATTTTTCATAAATGTTGCATCAAGAACATGAAATCTCCTTGATAATAGAAGATATTAATGATTTGAATCAACATTTTATGCCTTTGAAAAAGGACTTTTACAACAACAAAAATCAAAGAAACTAATGGCTTTCCATACTTTTTAAGTCCAACTTACAGTTAAAGGGGAAGGAACTCCTAGCCTTTTGACTTACTGGATGTGATGAGAGCATAACTCTTGTCATTTCTAGTCACTTATTTCCTCATGAATATTCCCAATAATGAAAATAATCAATATTTTATGGCCCACTGTCGTCTGCTTTCAATGCCAACAGGAGGCGGCCATTTCTTCAACTTCTCGCGGTGAAATGACGTGTCAGGCGGAGAACACAATAGCGGGTTACGATAATGCTATTGTGTTCTCCGCCTGCCACGTCATTTCACCGCGAGTAGTTGAAGAAATGGCCGCCTCCTATGGGCATTGAAAGCAGACGACAGTGGTCCATAAAATATTGATTATTTTTGTAATCGGGAATATTCATGAGGAAATAAGTGACTAGCAATCATAGTAGTTATGCTCTCATCACATCCAGTAAGTAAAAGGATAAGGGTTAATTCCCCTTTAAGTTCAACTTAGGATCTTTGTGAAACACCGCCCAGGAGACAGAGGACATTCACAATGTGTACATACCACCTCCTCCTCGAAACGCGGCCAGTTCCACACCCATCCTCTTGTCCTTCAGTTTCAGCTCGGCGAGCAGTCCTCTCATCTGCTGCAACTCGGCCTGGAGGGTCACATTCTGCAGCTCAAGGTCGTTGTTGGATAGACCCTCGTCACTCTTTGATATCGAAAACGGGTCCAGGTAATGTAGACCAGTCGAAACAGTTCCCTGCGTGAGAAAAATATGAAATAATAATTTTAAATTGCTGTAATTTACTGTAAACTCTTCCGTAATTCTGGTGAAATTCATTGAATTTAATATAGTTGTAATAGCTGTGATTCCTTTGCTATCATTCTGCTTGAAGTGTGACATTCTGCAGCTCAAGGTCGTGGTTGGATAGGCCTTCATCACTGTTTGATATAGACACAGGATCTAGGTAGTGTAGACCAGTTGAAACCGCTCCCTTCAAAACAAAACAAAAGAGCATGAGATTTACAAAAGAATGATAATATACCTTGTTGATTTCTTCCTGGTACATGTATATTGCTTTGAGATCTCAAGAGGTTACATACAACATTTCCAAAATATAGGACCAACAACGCTGAAGTGAACAAAATAATTAATTCAGACAACACACAAAAGAATGCATGGGACTATAGGATCAAATAACAGACCTGTTTGATGATGCTGATCTCCTCTTGGTGTTTAGTTTTAAGATCTACACGTCACAACATTTCAAAATATAAGGCAAAAAATAACACTACACAAGTAATAATGCATGGGACTAGGGTAAAATAACGGACCAATTCCACGATGCTGATTTCCTCTTGGTGTTTAGGTTTAAGATCTACACGTCACAACATTTCCAAAATATAAGACAAACAAATCACACTACACAAGTAATAATGCATGGGACCAGAATAAAATAACAGACCTGTTCGATGATGGTGATCTCCTCTTGGTGTTTAGTTTTAAGATCTACATGTACATGTCACAACATTTCAAAATATAAGGCAAAAAATAACACGACACAAGTAATAATGCATGGGACCAGGATAAAATAACAGACCTGTTCGATGATGGTGATCTCCTCTTGGTGTTTAGTTTTAAGATCTACATGTACATGTCACATCATTTCAAAATATAAGGCAAAAAATAACACTACACAAGTAATAATGCATGGGACTAGAATAAAATAACAGACCTGTTCGATGATGCTGATCTCCTTTTGGTGTGTTTAGTTTTAAGATCTACACGTCACAACATTTCCCAAATATAAGGCAAAAAATAACACTACACAAGTAATAATGCATGGGACTAGGTTAAAATAACAGACCTGTTCGATGATGGTGATCTCCTCTTGGTGTTTAGGTTTAAGATCTACACATCACAACATTTAAAAAATATAAGGCAAAAAATCACACTACACAAGTAATAATGCATGGGACAAGGGTAAAATAACAGACCTGTTCGATGATGGTGATTTCTTCCTGGTGCTTGGCCCTCAGGTCCTGCATCTCGCTGCGGAGCCTGGTCTCGAGGTCCGAGATCTGGTTCTGGTGCTGGCTCTCTGCGTGCTCCAGCCTAAACTCCATCTCGTTCAGTTCCGCCTGGTGGTCGATGTTCATGGCATTCAAGCGCTCCTCAAACTCTGCTTTTATGCCGTTATACGCTTCCCTTTTTTCCTGTAGAATACATTACATTAAAAATTTCATTTGATTTAATCTAGTAACTATATTTCAACATTAAATTTCTTCTAAAATTCAAACTTGTATTCAATTATATGTAATGTTATGTAATTCAATCATTCTTTTAAGACATATTTTAAAAACAACTTTGAGGTGCAAACTTATATATTTGTTCCATGCATTTTGTCCAGTAATTTTTTTCTCCAATTTAACAATTATCAATCTCAAATAGATATCAAAAAGACATTATAACCAATTTATTTACCTTGAGCTGTTCTTCATAGCGCTCGCTGATGGTCTCCAGTTCTCTGGACTGTTCATCAAGCTGTACCTGCAGCTCGTTAGTGACCTGTCTGTGCTCTACCTCCATTCGACTCTCCACTGTCTCACCTTTCTCTGCACACACACAAATAAATACATGGGACCAACAGTAATAATAAGTTCCCGACATGAAAATGACTATATGGGACTAATACAATTATTTTTCTAGCAACTGCAATTCCCTTGACTGTTATCAAGCTGTACCTCAAGCAGCTCATGTGTGATCCGTTTGTGTTCAACCTCCATTCGACTCTCCACTGTCTGGCCTTTCTCTGCAAACACAAAAACATATACATGGGACCAATAGCAATAAATATTCACTGATATGAGAATAACTACATTTACATGTACTACATTTACTGATGGGTTCTACTTCCATCCGACTCTCCACTGTCTGACCTTTCTCTGCAAACACAAAAACAAATACATGGGACCAATAGCACTAAATATATTTACTGATATGAGAATAACTACATTTACTACATTTACTGATGGTCTCTACCTCCATCCGACTCTCCACTGTCTGACCTTTCTCTGCAAAGAGATTCCACTAGACTTATGGTGCTGTAGAAATGCAAGACATGACAGAAAAAGTAATTCCCCTCTGAGACTTACCGACAGTCATTTTGAGCATTTCCTCCAACTCCCTCTCCTTGGCGGCCATTTTGTTGTTCATCTCTCGCAGCATCTTCTTCAGGTTGGAGTTGAGCTGGTCGTCTTTGTCCGTCAGCTTTCGCTCGCACTCCTTCTCCATGTTTGATAGCGCCCTCGCGTGTTCACGCTCAATCTCCTCCAACTCTCCTTTGTGGTCTTCCCTGCAACAAGAAAAGACGATTGAATATTTTCATGACGTTGCAATCAAATTTATGTCCACTACTTTTGATCTGATTCTAAGCAAATCTAATTCTTCTTGCCATCTCTCTCAGAAGTTCAGGGGGTGTATTCTGAAAATGATTTTAAGTTAAAATTTATTGTATCTACGTCATATCTACGTCACTAAAATATTCAACTGTACTTAAAATAAGGAATAAATAATTCAAACATATAAAGAAACTGACCATAAATATATTGTGATTAAAAGAAGGCAAAGAAAATGGGATTCCAACGGGATTCGAACCCGAGACCTCCGGATTGCTAGACCGGTGCTCTTCCGACTGAACTATAGAAAACCCTAGACGGTGCTGGTCCCTGAAACCCCTTAATTCTCATTGCCTGAATGGTCAGAAGCTATTATAAACCTGACATAAACCCGAAGGATACAAATCAACTTGGGGATATATATTTAAATAAGGAATAGCGATTTGCTAAAATATATTTTAATGACGTAGATATGACGTAGATACCATAAATTTTAACTTAAAATCGTTTTCAGAATACACCCCCAAAACTCTTTAGTCAAAAGAACTACGGTACCATAATCAATCTTTTCCTGCTGATCCTCGCTGAATCCTTACTAAATGATGAAATTAAGTTTTGTTTGATTGATGTCAATTTCAATTTCAAATTCAAATTCAATGTGATTTCAGGCAAATTAATAATCAATTTAATTTCTCATGATCACTCAAAACAGTGAACTATTTATGTTTTTTTGAGTAGTTCCCACAGCAGATAGGTGACCTCTACAGATGGGTCCATAACATTGTTTCTCTACAGGGGATCACTTCTGGTGGTCATTATGGACAGGTTGCCACTAAGACAAATTTGACTGTATCTTTGCTCAATTACCAGTCAGAAACCATGAACTTATACAAACACACACCATCCTCATTCTAAACAAATTAGACTTTTATCACTAAAAGATGACAACACTTTTTAAACAAATAATTAGTATTAGTCTTTATAAACAACCACAAACACAACGGACTAGGTGCAAGTTAAAAATGTTGATAGAGGTGAATTGTGAAGTGTCAAATCTTAACAGTTTAGGACTGGTGACTCACTGGTCCGAAAATATGTGTGCTGGGAATATACAGACAATGTATGTTATGACTTTTTTTTAAAAGTAGTCTTGAAGGGATAAATAGCCGTTTCTCAGCTCTACAAACTGAGCTATTGCTCAGTTGCGACTCAGAAGCTATGGAACTGCAAACATGTTAGGGATCACTCAAAACGAACACAGCTTTTAAAATGAACTCATGACTAAAAACAACCACATCAAATATTGTTCTTATTACATCTTCTCCAACTTGGATAGCTCCCTCTTGTGTTCATTTTCAATTTCTTCTAGCTCTGCCTTGTGTGCTTGCCTGAATGATGAAAGGGGATTTCATACATGCATACATATAAATACTGTATGTCGTTCGTATAATTGCTAAGAGATTCAATAATTACACTAAGGATATCATTTAATAAATCATAGACATGATAAACACATTGCATGTACATAAAATGTAAAGTCCTTATAAAAATTGTCCTCGAAATAAGGTTTGAAAATCAAATGTACTTACTTCAGATCATCCAGTTTCTTTTCTAATATCTTGATGCTCCTTTTAAGATCTTCCCTTATCTAATTGAATGTTATTTCATTTCATTTTCTCCTTATGCTGCACCTAGGCTACTTGTAACAACACCTCCATCTAACTACCACAAATACAATTCCTTTAAGATTTGAAAAGAAATGATATCAGACTTACTTCAGATCATCTAGTTTCTCTTCTAGTGAAAATCGTTCTTCTTGACGCCCCCTCTCAGATCTTCTGTCTCCTTAATCCTCTTCTCAATCTCCTCCTTATGCTGCACCTCGGCTCCTTGTAACAACTCCCTCATCTAACAACTACAGATACATTTCCTTGATACAAGGTCTTTGAAGACAAATTGTACTAACCTCAGATCATCTAGTTTCTCTTCCAGTTTCTAGACGCCCCTTCTCCTATCCTCCGTCTCCTTATTCCTCCATCTATCTTCTCCTTATACTGCACCTCGGCTCCTTGTAACAACTCCCTCATCTAACAAATACAGATACATTTCCTTGATACAAGGTCTTTGAAGACAAAGTGTACTAACCTCAGATCATCTAGTTTCTCTTCCAGTTTCTAGATGCCCCTTCTCAGATCCTCGGTCTCCTTATTCCGCTTCTCAATCTCCTCCTTATGCTGCACCTCGGCTCCTGGTAACAACTCCCTCATTAAACAACTACAAATAAGTTTCCTTGAAATAAAGATTGAAATGAAATGTACTTACTTCAGATCATCTAGTTCCTCTTCTAGTTTCTTGACGCCCCTTCTCAGATTCTCCATCTCCTTATTCCTCTTCTCAATCTGCTCCTAGTATTTATCTCTCCATCTTATAACCACCAAATTATTTTCTTGATAATTAGGTTTGAATAAGAAATAATGCAAGACTTACTTCAGATCATTGAGTTTCTCTTCCAGTTTCTAGACGCCCCTTCTCCTATCCTCCGTCTCCTTATTCCTCCATCTATCTTCTCCTTATACTGCACCTCGGCTCCTTGTAACAACTCCCTCATCTAACAACCACAGATACATTTCCTTGAAATACGATTTGAAGACAAATTGTACTAACCTCAGATCATCTAGTTTCTCTTCTAGTTTCTTGACGTCCTTATCACATTCTCCATCTCCTTATTCCTCTTCTCAATCTGCTCCTAGTATTCATTTCTCCATCTTATCAACCACTAAAACATTTTCTTGAAATAAGGTTTGAATAAGAAATAATGCAAGACTTACTTCAGATCATCGAGTTTCTCTTCCAGTTTCTTGACGCCCCTTCTCAGATCCTCCGTCTCCTTATTCCTCCATCTATCTTCTCCTTATACTGCACCTCGGCTCCTTGTAACAACTCCCTCATCTAACAACCACAGATACATTTCCTTGAAATACGGTTTGAAGACAAATTGTACTAACCTCAGATCATCTAGTTTCTCTTCTAGTTTCTTGACGTCCTTATCACATTCTCCATTTCCTTATTCCTCTTCTCGATCTGCTCCTAGTATTTATTTCTCCATCTTATAACCACAAAATTATTTTCTTGAAATAAGGTCTTTGAAGAAAAATTGTACCAACCTCAGATCATCTAGTTTCTCTTCTAGTTTCTTGACGCCCTTATCAGATTCTCCATCTCCTTATTCTTCTTCTCGATCTGCTCCTAGTATTTATTTATCCATCTTATAACCACTAAAACATTTTCTTGAAATAAGGTTTGAATAAGAAATAATGCAAGACTTACTTCAGATCATCGAGTTTCTCTTCCAGTTTCTTGACGCCCCTTCTCAGATCCTCCATCTCCTGATTCCTCTTCTCAATCTCCTCCTTATGCTGCACCTCGGCTCCTTGTAAGGACTCCCTCACAGCCATGATCTCACACTCCACCTGCTGGGTGACCTCCTTCTGGACTCTGTCTCGCTCCTCCACCACCTAGGGTAGGAAATAAAATCACATTTCAAGTATGACAGACCAAAAAGGAAACAACTTCTTTCATTGTTCTGAAATTATCACTCCTCCACCAACTAGGGTTGGAAAACAAATCACATTTTAAAAGTCTTACATCAAACTATCTCGTACATTGTTCCGACATTCAATGTCATCTTGACAAAGGTTAATGTACGGATCTCAAAAGATGAATCACACTATCATTGTTGTACCCAAGG
Organism: Echinarachnius parma; assembly: GCA_037951105.1. Lineage (NCBI taxonomy): Eukaryota > Metazoa > Echinodermata > Echinoidea > Clypeasteroida > Echinarachniidae > Echinarachnius > Echinarachnius parma. The sequence goes on from JBAMJV010001904.1 coordinate 68,733, forward strand.
AGGATGTTAAACTTTTTATCAATATCATTAACTTTCCAAAGTTGTTATCATCTTCTGCCTTTGACAGTGTTGTGTGACCTTTCTGACACGACTATTAATTAATCAGCAATAAGATCTACAAAATCATTCATAACATAACATCAAAGAAATGCTTAACCCTCTCGTTAAAGTGTAATGATAAAGAGGTTTAATATCTTGAGATTTGAAATAGCAATATCTATATACAAAACAGCCTTTGTGGCATGAAATAGATATCAAAGGACAGCCTTTTTCACGCATCCAAAACAAAATATTTCAGTATATTACAATATGCCACTATGGGAAGTAATTACTAAGTGCAGTCCATTCTGATTTCATATCACATACCTTCATACTAACTGAGGCCTTGTCTGCTTCCACTGATGTCTTGAGGTCCTCCATCTCTCTCCCCAGATCAGAGATGGTCTCCTCATAAGTCATCTCCATGGTTGCCATCTGCCGATTCAAGCTCTCCGCCTTGGCAGCTGCCTCTTCCAGTTGCTCTCCTTGCTTCCTCAGGGTCTCTTCGTATTCGATCTGTCGACTCGAGACCATCTCATCATGCTGCCGAAGAGTGTCCTTGAATTCCATCTCTTGGCTCGTTATGGTCTCTTCTCGCTCCAGCAGTGATTCTTCGTACTCCGCCCGTTGGGCAGCCAGAGTGTCTTCAAACTCCTGCTGTCTGGCGGCGAGGTCCCTGGAAAACTGGTCCTTGATCTGGGCCAGCTTGTTCTCTGCCTTCTTCTTCAGCTCCGCCAGCTTGGTCTGGGCATTGGCCTGCGACTGCTCCCGCAGCACACCGATCTCGTCCTCTAGCTCCTGTGCCCTCATGTCGCCCTGGACAACCGCATCCTCTCGCACCTTCAACAGTTTCTCCGTCTCCCGCTTCTCCTCCTCCAAGTCGTTGATGCGCTTCTTGTTGGTCGATGTAAGGTCCTGGATCTGTCGCTCCATCAGGTGGATTTGATCGTCGGAGGCTTTCAGCTTGACCTGGAGGTCAAGATTACTATCCAGAAGATCATTGGTCTTTGTTTTATATTCCTCCATGGCGCTGATCTCTTCCTTTAGTGATGCGTTCTCCTGTTTTACAGTCTGGATGGTGTCTTCCAACTGCCTCTGCATCGACTCAACCATCTCAAAGTGCTGGTGCTCCAGAATCTCCATGTTGTTTTTCTGTTCCTTCTCCCTGGTTATCATCTCAGCAGAATGCTGCTTCTCAAGGTTCTGGATGATATCCTTACTGCTCTTCTCGGACTCTGCCAGATCCCTCACTCGCACTGCTTCAGTCTCCTGCAGATTCTTGATGCTCTGTTCATGCTCTGCTGTGAGTTTTTCTACTTCCTCTTGATGTCTTGCTTTCAGCTCCTGAACTTCAGACTTGCACTGATCCTGCAAACTGGACATTTGTTCTTGCAGTGCTGCGATGGACTTTTCAAATACTTCAATCTTGCTGCCTTGTTCAGCCTTATCTGTGTTCAATCTGTCAACTTCTTCTGACCACTGCTGTTTGACTGAGTTCAGCTCAGTTGATGACTGTGTCTGGCATTCATCCATTTCGTTCCTGACTTTCTCCACCTCTTCTTTTTGTGTTGAAATAACCTTTGCAATCTTTGCTCTGGCCTGCTCCTTGAGATCCTTAAGCTTCTTAACGGACTCCTCTTGTAAGTTCTTCTGCATCTGAGACATCTCATCCCTGACTCTGTCCAGTTCTTTCTGCTTCTCCTCCGCTTCCAGATTTAGCCTGTCAACCTGCTCCTGGTGGGTAACCTGGAGCTGTGACGTCACCGCTTCGATGCCAACACTCTTCTCCTGCAGGAGACTGGAGAGTTGCTCCTGGAACGAAGTCTCTTTCTCCTGGAGGGTGCTCTCAAATTCCTTCTTCAGAGTGTCAACCTCTTCTTGGTGCTGGCTGACTCTGCTATCAAGAAGCTGCTGGAACTCCCTTTCCTTCTGGACAGCTTCTTCCTCTTTTTGTTGTAAGAACTGTCTTGATTCCTCGTCTTTTTGATGTGAATCTCTTTCCTTCTGAAGAGTTTCTTCTTCCTTCTTTTGTACAAGCTGTTTCAAATCCTCTTCGTTTTGTCCAGCAACTGTTTTGAACTCTTCCATTTCCTTTGCATAGCTTGTCCTCAGATCTCCAAGTTCTGTTTCCAGTCTCTTCAACTCTTCTTCCTTCTGGTTAAGAGCAGCAGCATGCTCCTTCCTCATGCTTGTCAGTTTGTTCTTCACCTTCTCTTGGAACTCGACAACCTGCGTCTTGTGCGTTTCCTTGATCGACGCCTCCTTGTCTGCAAATTCTGTGGTCAGTCTCTGGAGCTCAGAGTCCTTGTGCGCAACGGCTTCGCCTAGTTCTTTCCGAAGGGACTCCAGGACCTCATTCTGCACCTTGTTCTGCCCACAGAGTTCCTTCACTTGACTTGCAACTCGTTCTTCATGCTCTTGTCTTTCCTGAAGGCCATTCCTCAATGCTTGAACTTCCTCATCCTTCTCTGTCAATGAAGACTGAAGCGACTGGATCTCAGCCGTCCTTTGTTCCTCTCTCTCGTCAGTTTCTTGCTTACTTTGCTGCAGCACAGAAATTTCCTCTGTGAAACTCTTTATTTGTTCATGAAGAGACAGAATTTCTTTGTTTTTGGCACTTACTTCCGTTTCTAGGCATTGTGATTTCTCTACGAGCATGGCGTCTTTCTCCGATACTTGCTGCTGCAAGCTTTCCACCTCTTTGCTGACTACCTCAACCTGGCTCTGACTCTCAGACCGTGCACTTTCAACGAGGGCTCGCAATTCATTTTCTGTCAGTTTCAATTCCTTGACTTCAGCTTCCTTTTCCTTTATTGCGACAAGATGATTATTGATTTCCTTCTCTTTGGCTTCCAGGTGAGACAGCGCCTTCTCATGCTCTTGTCTCATCTTCTCCATCTCTGAATGCAATTGAGCGCCCTTTGCTTCGGTGTCTGACATGAGGGTAGCGTTCTTTTGTTGACTTTCCTCCAGTGTTGCAGATAGTGACTGTTCTCTTTCCCTCAGGTCGGAAATGTCTTTCTCCAGCTTGCTGATACTCTCGTTGGCATCCTGGAGTTTCTTGCCAAGATCTTGAGCCACATCTCCTGTACTCTGCATCTGCGCTTCCCATGCTTCCACCCTCCTTGCCACATCCCGCTCATGATTCTGCCTCTCTGTATGAAGTCTCTCCTCAGAGTCAGCTTGCACTCGCGCAATGGCAGTTTGATATTCTTGTTCTTTGCTGGCAATAGTGGTTTGATGCTCTTGTTCCTTAGTGGTAAGTGTTTCTTCCAATGTTCTTGACTTATTTTCTAGATTCATGTCCGACTCGGAAGCCTTTGCTAGGTTATCCTCAACATCGGCAAGCGATTTCCTTACAAGGTCAAGTTCATTGCTTAATTGTTCAACTGTTGCTTTAGCAGACTGTACCTCTTCGTCCTTGTTGTTCAGTTCCTGTTCCAAAGCACCAATTCTTTCACTCAACTCCTTTTCCTTGCTTGCGAAAGCAGCTTTTGATTCCCCAAGCTCTGCTTTTAGTGTTGCCAAAGTAGATTCACCCTTTGTCGTCTCTTCCTCAATCTTAGAAACACTCGCAGCCAACTGTCGCTTGAGCTCTTCACCGCTTTGCGTCAAGGATGCAACCATCTCTTTCATTTTCTCAACCGCAGCATCCTTTTCTGCACCGGCCAATTCCAGCCGCTTGATGTCCTCAGAGAACTTCTCGTTGCCTGCAGTAAGGTCCTGGATGCTGCCTCTAAGCTGCTGGACAAGCTGTTCATGCTGCATCCTCTCTTGCTGGATCATCTCATTGGATGAGTTGAGATCCCCTTCTAGTTTGTTCTTGAGGGAGTCCATAGCGGTCTGAAGCTCCCTCTCTCTCAGCTGGAGCTCCTGGACGGCCTTCTCCTTGTTGCCTAGCGACTCGTTGGCCTCCTGCAGCTTCTGGCCAAGCTCAGCAGAGACCTCATTGACGGAGCTATTCTTCTGGACCTCCAGGGCCTCCAGCCTCCTGCCCAGTTCCTTGGCATGGTTCTCCTCCTGGAACTGCAACTTCTGCTCGTACTCTCTCATCTTGTTCTCATGCTCCGCTGCCCTCGCATCCATCTCCCGTGACAACGCATCAGCTTTCTGTTTCGTTTCTTCCGCCTCTTGCTTCATCCTTCCAACCTCTGCATCCCTGTCTTGCTTGGCTGTCCTCTCCTCCTCCAGCTTTCCACCCAGCTCGGCAACCCTTGTCTCCATCTCTTTCTTGGATGCAGCCAGCTGCTCCTCTAGTGATTGATTCTTCTCTTTGATGGTCTCTAGGTCCTGCCCCAAGGTTCCCATGCCTTGTTTCTTCTCCTGGAGTTCCAGAGTGTGGTTCTGCGCCTCCTGCGCCAACTTAGCATTCAATTCTTCTATCTGTCCCTCCATCTCTTTCTTCATTGATGAAAGTTCCTGTGGAAAAAACCAACATAGTTTTTTTTTAATTCATACATCATCAAAGCTGCAGCCTTTTAATACAGATTCAGTGGATCATTTGCACAAGAATAATTCAAGAATTCTAATGTTTATAATTCCAATCGTGCAACAAAATGTCATAACCAATGGCAATTTAGTAATAACCTGCAATCATAAATGAAGAAAAAATTTGCTGAAAATTGCTTATCGTTATTTTCCTAACGATTCAACAATATATCACAATGTCACCAAATGAGCATTTGTTTTAAAAAGTTTCTTCTGGTGTATCAATATTTATTTCCTAAAAGGTATTTGTTTCATTATAATTCAATCAATGCATCACAAAGTCATCATCAGTACTGCACTCACCTGTAGTTTTTGCTTCATGGCCTGTGCTTTGCCCACCACCGTCTGTAACTGGTCTATTTTCTCTTGCACCACTGTCTCCTGGTGTTGCTTCAGATCGTTCATCTGCAACATGGGAGAAAATATGCAAGGATTATGTTATATGATTACGTTATGATTGTGATATTGCGAACCCAAAGCAATTTTCCATTGGGTTGGACCAAGAAAATAACAAATTTAATTGAATTGAGTTGAATCAAACGTGTATTTTCCTGATCTGATATGTCCACTGAGTAGTGTGAAAATTCCATGTTAAATGGATATTATATGGCCTAGTAATGAGCAAAATGCAAAGCTATATTCACTAACTTATTGCACTTACTTTGTACACAGTTGACTTTCCAGTGGATAATTACAAATCTGAACATTGCAGTCGTACACATATCTCTTTAACGGGAGGGAAATTCGAAATACCAAAACCTGTTCAATGCTTCTATTGGTAGTATGATTACAAGAAGGTATGTGACGATCACTAGAATTCTAAGTAGGTTTTGTGGGACTTTGAAAATGTTACTAGATCCCCTTAAAGGGATAGTTGAGTATTGGTCAAACTTAACTTTAGTAACCAAAACCTGCACCATTACGGTTCAAAATAATAGTTATAATTTCACCATGCTCGAAAAGTATACACAATTACAAAAGACTAAGTAAAACCCCTGTTATCATTCAAAAAGAGCCGTTACAACTCAAGAGGGCGCTATTTTAAAAAAATCATTGGTTTAGCCTTTTTTCATACAAAATTGTGCATTTAATGTTTGTTAAAATAATGATTCAACAGAGATATCATCAACGACTTTTTAAAAAACCTATTCAGATTTTTTTCAAAGTAGTCTTCGAGCATTTTAAATTTTTTTTCTAAAAAGTCTAAATATCGCCGGTGATGTCCGGTGTGAACTATTTTGAATAAAAATATATTTATGGATATTTCAGCCGTTTCTGAACCGATTTTGATCAAATAAAGTTTATTCTGTCATTAAAATTGTATGTTCATTCGAATTTGACAGTCAGTTTTTCATTATCTCACAAAAAAATATCGGGGGGGGGGGGGGGCACTTCGGGAAATACCAATACTCAACACTACCTTTAAGTCATCGTACCTGTTGCTTATAAAGCTTCTCTGTCTCAGCATTAGCTGCTTCCAAGGCTTCTTCATGTCGCTGCCTCAGTTCATCCACATAGTTTCTGTGTTCCTGTCAATAGAAATGAATTTAACATTTTTGATCAGACAAGCAATTCATGTGAATGGATGTGAATAAAAAAGTCTTAAATAATTATTTAACTGTTCCCTTCAAGATTCTGAAATCCCTATAGACTATGTACATAGCCCATCAGGTTTCCATTGGCAAGGGGTTGTTACACATCTTTCCACTTTTAAAAGTTCATATTTTTAATCAGAATACACAAAAAAAGAACCAAAATATGAAGTTTTCCTTCATCACCACAAAAGGCTATACAATTTAATCTGATTATCTGTTGCAAAGAAGGGGCAAATTTCTATCTTGCGGAAAACTTTAAAAGTGATATTTATAGGCATGGCATTAACATGAGCTGATTTCTAGGTGACCAGGGGGGTGTTATACACAGATTCTAAGTTGGACTTACAAATTATGGAAAACAGTTTGTTTCTTTGAAAATGCTATGTTAAGGTTCTTTTAACAGAGATAAAATGTTGATTCAAATCATTAATATTTCCTATTATCAAGGAGATTTCATGTTCTTCATGTAAAAATGTATGAAAAGTCTATAATACTTGCATTTTTAAATTTTTTTTATTTTATTCCAAGGCTACAAATGGCTTACCATAATTTGTAGGTCCAACTTTAGAGTAAAGTATAACTTACAATCTTTGTGAACCCCCCCCCCCCCCCCCCCCCCCCCCCCCCCCCGGTTTATGTTTGCTTGGTCTACACTCAGTTGGTCTACAACTCATTTGGTCTACTACCTGATGCCTTTAACTTTAATTTCCCCAACTCCAAACATGATCCCTAACTCAAAACCTAACCCTAACCCTATCCACACCCCTAACCCTAATCATAATCCCTAATTAAAGTCCTAAGCCCCAGAATTATTATTTTCTAGTAGACCAAATGGCTGTAGACCAATCAGAAAGTTTTTAGTAAACCTAACTAAACAAGCGCTAAAATATCTTATGACCTCCCTCTTCCTGGCCGATCTTTTCTCCAATCCATCAAGACGTCTCATTTCACCAACATGCTTTAAAGTACAATGTACTTGGTAAAATGATCAGAAAACACATTCTAAAACTGTTGGTTTTCATTTTCGAGGTGAAATACTTGGTCAAACATGCGTAAGTAGGGTAAGTAGCCTTTTCAAGTTAAAATTAAATACTGAGCAAATTTTTTAGGAAACTTTAACAAGCGCTAAAATATGTTATGACCTCCCCCTTCCTGGCCAGTCTTCCTCCAATCCATCAAGACGAGACGTTTCACCAACATGCTTTAAAGGTACTTGGTAAAATTGTCAGATAACACATTTTAAGACTGTTGGGTGTTCATTTTGGAGGTGAAATACTTGGTCAAACAGGGGTAAGTAGCCGGGTAAGTAGCCTTTCAAGTTAAAATTAAATACTGAACAAATTTTAGTAAACCTAAACAAGCGCTAAAATATCTTATGACCTCCCTCTTCCTGGCCGGTCTTCCTCCAATCCATCAAGATGTCTCATTTCACCAACATGCTTTAAAGAGATCCGTTAACTTCGTAAGATTTTTGTAGACTTCAATCATATACCAATATCACTGTAATTGATGTGTGATTGTTTCATAGAAAAAAAGAATGTTTACCTACTGACAAACACATTTCATCCTTCTGTTACCATATATGCTAAAACAAGGCACAAGAGAAATGTGAAAGCTCCAAATGATTTTTTAATTTTTTATTTGACCAAGTTAATGGCTCCCTTTAAAGGGAATTTGTTACATTGTAGGATTAAAAAGTTTTTTAAGACTGTTAATTTCAGGGGTGAAAACTTAGTCAAACATGTGTCAAATGTCCTAGCAATCAGCAGCATAGCATGGTTGGACTAAATGGGGTGGGGGGGGGGGGGGGGAGATGGGACTTGGAATTGTATGGAAGCGATATAGTATTGCTAAATATCCATCCAATGCACTTAAACAAACAAGCATAATGCGGTTTCTTGACTTGGTTGACTTACTTGACTTATGCCGTTCACTCCAACAGTGGGTTGAGTGGTGGCATCCGCTTCATGAATCCCTGCAATTTGCTCCGGTGTCTTGCCAAGTGACTTGCCAATGAGGTTTCCTGTGTTAATTCCTGTATCTTGGTGGCCATTTCATTCTCGTGTTTCCTCGCGAGTTCCTGGGCCATCTCATTCTGCTGAGCTCTTAGCTTTGCGATAGCTGCTTTACTCCTTTGAACCAACCCTGGCCCATCTTAGCTACTCAATACTTTGCATATATTATCTCATCTAAATGGTTTACATGCCAATTAATATGCATATGATTTAAAACAACCCAATGCAGTTTCTTTACCTGTGTTAATTCCTGTATTTTGGTGGACATTTCTTCCTCGTGCTTCCTCGCGAGTTCCTGGGCCATCTCATTCTGCTGAGCTCTTAGCTTTGCGATGGCCGCTTTACTCCTCGCTACGATGTCCTCTATCTTGTCCCTTTGTGCCTTAGTATCCGACTGGTACTTCTCCTGTAGGCCCTGCATTGCAGAGTCTTGTTCAATCTTATCCTGCAGTGAATTTCACAGATTAATTTATTGATCGATTGACTCATATTTGTCCATATAGACAGAAAAGCAATGTTATCTGCCCTATTTTTAATCATAGCTCCTTAGTTTCTGACTGGTGCTACTCTTGTAGGCGCCTCATTGCAGAGTCTTGCTCAATTTTATACTGCAGAGAATTTCATACATGTAGATTCATTTATTGATCGATAAGACAGAAAAGCAATGTTATCTGCCCTATTTTGTATCATAGCTCCTTAGTTTCTGACTGGTACTTCTCCTGTAGGCCCTGCATTGCAGAGTCTTGCTCAATTTTATCCTGCAGATAATTTCATAGATTAATTTATTGATCGATTGACTCATATTTGTCCATATACATGTAGACAGAAAAGCAATGTTATCTGCCCTATTTTGAATCATAGCTCCTTAGTTTCTGACTGGTACTTCTCTTGTAGGTGCTGCATTACAGAGTCTTGTTCAATTTTATCCTGCAGAGAATTTCATAGATTAATTTACTGATCGATTGACTCATATTTGTCCATATAGACAGAAAAGCAATGTTATCTGCCCTATTTTGAATCATACAATCATGTAGCTCCTTAGTTTCTGACTGGTGCTACTCTTGTAAGCCCTGCATCGCAGAGTCTTGCTCAATTTTATCCTGCAGAGAATTAGATTGATTGATAGTTATAGGCAGACAACATTACAGCAAGCCTCCACACTAACTTATTTCCCCACTGGCCCATCCGAGCAAGTAAAATTATAACTTTTTAAATGCTACTTTCCAGAACAGAAAGTTTACTTGCCTGCTTACTTATAAATTAGATTTAAATCTAAGAAATGGCATAATTCTCTCATAGTTGACCAATAATTTAGTTGCCTGATCAGGCAAGCAAACTAAACATTTTATGAAATTTTACTTGCCCAACACCAATTTTACTTGCCCCGGGCAACAGGGCAAGTGCGAATGTCGAGCCCTGGTTATAGACCTCAATGTAATATTTTCTAACATGTACCTTTAAAAGCTATTTAGTATCTCTCTGTTACTGAACTCTTGAAGGTGTTACATAGATAAAACTTGCTCTATCTTATCCTGAAGAGAATTCACTGAATGATTGATTAATTGAATACTCAAATTATAGATTGCTTTATGGATGGACAGATAGAAAACCGATGTTACATGTAAAGTATCTCCTATATCTTGTCTCTCAGCTGTTTAGTATCTGACTTGCTCTAGCTTATCCTGCAACTTGTGAAATTATGAATTGGTGAATTCAATTAAATACAAATATGATCAATTGATACACTCAGATGAATTGGTGGATTCATTTATTTATATGACCAAACTTTGCACACCTGTGACAATTGTATTGTTTCGTCCTAAAGATCTTGATAATTCCTTGTAGACCTTGTATTGCTGAATCTTATCCAGTGCTTAATGATTGAATTTGGCATTTTCTTCACATAGTGACCTATATCAAAAATCTGTAATAATTTACCAATTACTCTAGTATTAAAACCTCACAATTGTGATAATAATCTTGGACAACAATAAGGACAACAACAACAACAGCAACAAAAGTTTACATTATTGCATCTCAGTCCCTCTGTGAGCAAACTACATGTAGATGGTACATAACAACAACATCTAGGAATATACATGCATGACAGTCTTCTCTTCTTTCGCCAATGAAAATGCATTTCTTAATATTTTGTAGAACTTTTAAAGACGCAATCAAATTATCTAACACATCTATCTAGTTTGAATCTAATGACGTCTGCCAAGGTAGAAACACGGTTCACGATTCCTTTGTGCGATCCTCTAGGGGAATGGCAAAGCATCATGTGACAATCAGATAACAAGGTCATGTGACTTTGGGGGTTTCCTCTCAAGTTTATATTACAAACATTCCCTCTTCCTGTACGTATACCATCCCAAGGTGCAACCCCCTGGATACAAGGCTAATAATGGTTGTCATGGCAACGTCTGAGATTTCATCTTATTGGCAGACTCTGCGAGGAAGTTAGGTTTAACGTGACAGGTGTGACTTTGAGAACAAAAATGTCCACAGTATCTCTCAATGCTTATTAAAAGGGATCTAGTAACTTTGTTGACATATATATGTGCAAAAAGTGATAAATGGTTGATACAATGTGCATTGTTGTGATCTGACACCCCCTGTATCCTCATATAGATATAATATGACTTGTTACAGCCCCCCTACCCCCCCCCCCCCCCCCCCCCAACAAAAAATAAATAAATAAATAAATAAATTAATTAATAAATAAATTAATTAATTACAACAAAATAACAAATAAATAAATTAATAAAAATGGTTGAGACTTACCGATTTCATCTCGTCAATAATCCTCTGTAATTCATCCTTCTGGTTGTCCTGGGCACTGACGGCAGCCATCTTCTGGAGCTCTCGCTCCTCGATCGCCATCATCATCTCGCCTTCCTTCTCCTTCACAATTCGCTGCTGCTCCTCTGTGTGACGCTGCAGTGCTAGCTCATGCTCACGATCCTGAGAAAGGGAGCAACGAAAAGGAATTGTATAATTGTTATTACTTGAACCAATTTCGCTTCAAATGTAATTTCTTACGATCACCATTATCTACAACTCCTTCTCCTAGACAGTTCGCTGCTGCTCTTCTGTGTGACGCTGCAGTGCTAGTTCATGCTAACGATCCTGAGAGAGGGAGCAACAAAATGATATTGGATGATTTTTTACTGCTATGTCTATTACTATTTTGTTATAAACAATAACTTATTTTTCTTCTTTTTGGATCGCCATCATCATCTCTGGCTCCCTCTCCTTCACAATTCGCTGCTGCTCCTCTGTGTGACGCTGCAGTGCTAGCTCATGCTCACGATCCTGAGAAAGGGAGCAACAAAAAGATACTGGATAATTTTAACTACTAAGATTTTGACTATTTTCGTCTACAAAAAATAACAGATTTTTCTTCTTTTTAGATCGCCATCATTATCTCTGACTCCCTCTCCTTCACAATTCGCTGCTGCTCCTCGGTGAGATGATGCAGTGCTAAGCTCATGAACACCATCCTGAGAGAGGAAGCAACAAAAAAGATATTGTTTACTTAAATAACTTCTATTTCTTCTAATGTATGTAGTTTCTTAGATAAGTTGTTTAGATCGTCATCATCATCTCCGACTCCTTCTCCTGCATGATTCGCTGCTGCTCCTATGTGTGACGATGCAGTGCTAATTCATGCTCAGGATCATGGGAAGTGAAGCGACAAAAAGATACATGTATTATTTCATTTTGTATCACTTGAACAATAACTTTCTTCTCATGTAGTTTCTCATTTCTGCTCCCTTCTCCTTCACAATTCGCTGCTCCTCTTCTGCGTGATGCTGCAGCCCTAAATCATGCTCACGATCCTCAGGAAGGAAGCAACAGCAAAATATGGTATAAACTTTACTACTAGAACAATAACTTCTTTTTCTTCTAAGTAGTTCAATCTTTTAGTAGAGTGTCATCATCAGTCACAACTCCTGAAAGACCTCATCCTTGGCAATTTGCTGCTGCACCTATGCGATGCTTCAGTACTCGGCCAATAAACTGCTTTTTAACATCCCCAAAATAGAAAAGACCATCACTCATTTACTTATACACAAAACAAAATACTTAGTATCCATTTATAAAGTTCTTACCAATAAATTCTACAGAATCTTTCATGCAGAAATGTAGATAGATCCTTTTTAGGTCCTTCATGCACCACAGATCTATGCACACTGACGTTAACAAGAACTCAGATCCTTAGCTACAAGTGTAGACACTCGTATGTAGTACTTGGTGCTAGAGACAGAGTGCTATTTTTAGACATTTCTTGCGGCTACTTCGCTCTGTCTCAAACTTTTTGACTGATTTCCCCACATGTACTGCAGTACTTGGTGCTAGAAACAGAGTGCTATTTTTAGACGTTTCTTGCGGCTACTTCGCTCTCGCTCAAACTTGTTTTCGCCCGATTTCCCTCTCTCTGGGATTCTGTCTCATTCTCACTTGCCATCTTTCTGTTTCGTTATGTCCCCTTCAATATCCTATACCTTTATAATGAGCTGGTTTCCAGTAGCTCTGCCTATTTCTCTAAGCTTCCCCGTTACCAACACACACATGTGTATGCGTAAACATGTTTTCTATTCCTTGCTCTCTCTCTCTATCTCTATCTCTCTTCCCTTCTTCAAGTTTCTCTTTAAAAAAGTCTCTTCTATTTTGAATTTTCACTCACTTTTTTGCCCTGTCCCGTGTATATTTGTAAGGACAAAGTACAGCCAAAGCCCTCTCACACTTGGCAGAAATTATGCCACTGTCAGAATTTTAACCCGTTCTTGTGTTGTGTTCTATGGAAAATGCAGGTTATATGAAAGTATTATAATAAAAACGTGTGTAGATTTTTTCTTCATCTTTCCTAGACTCTCTCACCCACTATTAAAGGACAATGAAATCCAGACAAATTGTTATATGCACTATAAGACACTAAAAATAATGAACAGTCTCTGAAAATTTGAGCACAATCGGTCAAGAAATAAGAAAATTATGGCTCTTTGAAAAGAGCCATGTATTTCTTCGAGTGACTCAAATTGGCAACGCACTCTGGCAAAGTTGTGGACAACTCCCCATACATTTTGTACACAAAATTTTAGTTTTGTTCATGTTTACCCTTCGTTCGAGTTCAACATATGTTGTGTAGAATGCTTTTATACATAACATATCATGAGTTGGTGGAATGGAAAAATGTGATTATGAAGAAAACTGTAAAAATGGGAACATTTGTGTACAAAACATATGGGTAGTTGTCCACACACTTATCAGAGTGCGTTGCCAATTTGAGTTCCCCATAGGAATAAATGGACATCTTCAAAGAGCCGTAGTTTTCTTGTTTCTTACCCGATTATGCTCTAACTTTCAGAGATTATTCTTCTTATTCTCTTCAAGACTATGAAAGCAACATTTTGCTTGGGTTTCATTGCCCTTTAAGCCAGGAAATTATCAGAATCTATGCTAAGTTGGCGACGTGTGATAGGGGTTTCAAGGAAGACCTTTGGGGATTTGAATGGGGATGTGAGGGAAGCGATCTGAGGATCACAATTAGGATATTCAAGGGTCAGGTTTTCAAAAAGGTTAATAAGCTTGCAATACAGGCAGAATTGCGCAAGCTTAAACAGTGGACCTGCAAGGTTACATACTCGATTGACCATCCCGTATATTACTAGTTGATTCTTCTCAAAACTCTGGTGTCTGGAGCAAAGGAAGGATCAGAATCCACCTTGGTAATGTGTGATAGGGGGTTCAAGGATGTCCTTTGGGGATCTGAAGGGGATGCGAGGGAAGTGATCTGAGGATCACACTCAGTAACCATCCAGGGAAACTTCATGGGTCAGGATTTTCAACTGGTTAACACGCTCGCAAAACAGCCAGATATTGTACAACTTGATTTGACCTGCAAGGTTACGTACTCGATTGACCATCCCGATTGACCATCCCATATATTACTAGTTGATTCTTCTCAAAACTCTGATGTCTGGAGCAAAAAAAGGATCAGAATCCAACTTGGTAATGTGTGATAGGGGTTCAAGGATGTCCTTTGGGGCTTATAAGGGGGATGTAAGGGAAGTGATCTGAGAATCACGCTCAGTAACCATCCAGGGAAACTTCATGGGTCAGATTTTCAACTGGTTAATACCAGATATTGTACAACTTGATTTGACCTGCAAGGTTACATACTCGATTGACCATCCCGATTGACCATCCCATATATTACTAGTTTATTCTGGTAAAAACTTGTGATGTCTGGAGCAAAGGAAGGATCAGAATCCAACTTGGTAATGTGTGATAGGGGTTCAAGGATGTCCTTTGGGGCTTTGAATGGGGATGCGAGGGAAGTGATCTGAGAATCACACTCAGTATACACCATCCAATAGAAACTTCATGGGTCAGGATTTCATAAGATTATCCAAATAAGCTCTGCAAACAGCTACATGTAGGATAGTACAACTTGATTAAATGTCGGACCAGTAATGTTTAATAGATTTATCAATTGACCACCATGCGCTAGTACTAGTAGTTGATCCTTGATGTCTGGAGCACAGGAAGGATCAGAATCCAACTTGGTAATGTGTGATAGGGGTTCAAGGATGTCCTTTGGGGCTTATAAGGGGGATGTAAGGGAAGTGATCTGAGAATCACGCTCAGTAACCATCCAGGGAAACTTCATGGGTCAGATTTTCAACTGGTTAATACCAGATATTGTACAACTTGATTTGACCTGCAAGGTTACATACTCGATTGACCATCCCGATTGACCATCCCATATATTACTAGTTTATTCTGGTAAAAACTTGTGATGTCTGGAGCAAAGGAAGGATCAGAATCCAACTTGGTAATGTGTGATAGGGGTTCAAGGATGTCCTTTGGGGCTTTGAATGGGGATGCGAGGGAAGTGATCTGAGAATCACACTCAGTATACACCATCCAATAGAAACTTCATGGGTCAGGATTTCATAAGATTATCCAAATAAGCTCTGCAAACAGCTACATGTAGGATAGTACAACATGATTAAATGTCGGACCAGTAATGTTTAATAGATTTATCAATTGACCACCATGCGCTAGTACTAGTAGTTGATCCTTGATGTCTGGAGCACAGGAAGGATCAGAATCCAACTTGGTAATGTGTGATAGGGGTTCAAGGATGTCCTTTAGGGATCTGAAGGGGATGCGAGGGAAGTGATCTGAGAATCATGCTCAGTATACACCATCCGATGGAAACGTCATGGGTCAGGATTTCAAAAGTTTATTCAAATAAGCTCTGCAAAACAGCTACCTGTAGATAGTACAACTTGATTAAATGTTGAACCTGTAGGGTTAGATTCTCAATTGACCACCATGCGCTAGTACTAGTAGCTGATCCTTGTCAAAGTTTGATGTCTGGAGCACAGGAAGGATCAGAATCCAACTTGGTAATGTGTGATAGGGTTCAAGAAAGTCCTTTGAGGCTTAGAAGGGGATGCGAGGGAAGTGATCAGAGGATCACACTCAGTAACCATCCAGGGAAACTTCATGGGTCAGGATTTCAAAAGGTTATTCAAATAAGCTCTGCAAAGCAGTACAACATCCCATATATTACTAGTACTAGTAGGCGATTCTTGTCAAAAATCTGAGGTTTAGAGTCCATTACGGGTCAGAATCAACTTGGTAATGTCTGATAGGGTTCAAGAAAGTCCTTTGATGTGAGAGACTTGATCCGAGGATCACACTCAGTAACCATCCAGGGAAACTGCATGGGCTTTGTGGGCTGAGATGGGTTGGGGATGGGAGAGGGGGGATGTGGGTAAAGCCATATGAGGACCACAATCAGGAACCAGACAAGGAACTTCATGGGTCATGTTTCAAAAACAGGATCATATATAGTACAAGCTTAAATATTGGACCTGCAATGTCATGTTACATTATACATTTAACCAACATTTATGTACTAGTACACATACTCTCAAGTCTGGAGCACAAAAAGTATCGAAAACAACTTGGAAATATGTGATAGGGGTTTCAGGGGAGTATTTGTGGTCTGGGAGGGGGGGGGGGGGGGGGGGACACGACGAGAGAGGGGCTCCATCGGATGTGGGGAAAGTCATATGAGGATCACACTATGGGTAGAATTCTCATCAACGGATTAAATTTAGCCCGTGTTAAATTTAACTCACCACTTTTTGGAGCGCCACACTGCAAATAATGCGCTTTTATATCTAAATGCGCGCTTATTGCTAGATGCGCGCTACAACCTGTAGTCATGTTGAATGTGTATAACACATGGTTTAGGGTATGACAAGAGCTTGCTGTCAGTTGTAGCATTCAGCTAAATATACCTTTTTCTCACACAAAAAATATTGGTTACAGATGTAAAAATTGCAAGTTTATTGAGCAGTAATACTGCTGCTAATGAATATTCATACATTCGTGAGCAGCAGTACTAATTATAAGCCTGGGTCGGAACGGACGGAATACCGGAATCCGTCCGGTGTGTGCGTGTTCCGGTAATGTTTTCTCCATTCCGGTATTCCGATGAAAATCACGGAAAACCTCTTTTTCCTCAAAAATTCATATTTTGTAGTAGAAAACTAACAGAAGAAAACAAATGACAAAAAAGTACAAGAAAGACGATGTCGAATGCAACTTACAACGACAAGAAATCCGCTGCGTTTATATGAAAGCCGATCTAACGATCGACTAGGCTAGCTACCCCGGCGCGCCCCGCACAGTCATGCAGCCGCTAGCGCTATCAGTCAGAGCTAGCTAGCTGCGCCGTACCATATATGTCATCAAAACGTTTCTCAAACGTTGACATCCAGTCCGCCCTCTATCGATATCGGTACTAATAATGCTCCGACACAGCCCGCCATATCACTTGTATACTTTGTGTGCAGGTTATGGGTCTATTTTCTTACGCGAGATCGATCCGCCGGGAATTGGGGAAATCCCCAGCGGATGGATCTCGCGTAGGAAAATAGACCCTATAGCCTGCACGCAAAGTATAAGTTAGTGTTGACTTATTCGTGTCGTTGTATTAGCTTCAGTTCATGCAGTTTCGAGCAAGTTAGAAAATGTTCGAGATATAATCAGCGCATTTTTGTTGTTGCTGTTTTTGCAGGTAATTGTTCTCGTATTTATTTTAAAAGCCATACAAACATGTAAGTAAAATAAGAGACATTTTCGTTCCTTTTCGGCACTTTTTAAGAGTGCAACTTGCTTGCAAAGTCAAGGCAGTTGAGTTGGCCTGTCTCGCAGCGCGGGGCCTGCATGCCTGCGCTGCCGAAACCATGGCAGACCTTCTAGTGCGTGTTCGTTCCGTATCATTCATTGGCAGATTTTTTTTTATCGGAACACCGGATTCCGACCGGCACAACACCGGCGGATTCCGGAACAAAAAAATTCCGACATGACTCATGCTTAACTAATTAAATATGCAATTTTCTAACCAGTGGTTATAAATTTTGCTATTAATTAAAATTAGTTAGTAGTAAATTTAGAAAATTGCATTATATTTTATAGTGAGTATTGGTGCTCATGAATATTCATGGTTTGAATATGAATATTTATGAGCACCAGTGTTACTGCTCAATAAAATGTGCAATTTGTGTACTAACCACTGTTTTTATGTGAGAAAATGATGTTGATGAATGCTACATTCAACATTAAGCTTTTGTCATGCCCTAGACCAGTGGTATAAGCATTCCAACAGCACTTCAGGGTCTTTAAAAAAAAATACAGGGTGTCCCCCCCCCCCCCCCCCAAATTTTTTTTTTTTTTTTTTTTTGCTGTGAAAGTTAGGGGTGCGTTTTATACACGAGTGCATCTTATACACAGAGTTTTACGGTATGCAAGTTATTATTATTATTATTTTAATATTGGAAAATACATACACACTTTGTACCAGGAGTTTGTGCATTTGGTTTACAGAATTGATCTTTGTATCTACCTGCTATAAATATCCAAAAATCTCTAGAATTAGGACAAGTTGTTATTAAATTAAGTGATCCAAAGCATTTTGTGTCAAATCTCCTGGAAATTACACTGCACATTTGAATGCAAATCTCACTGTCCCCTGATTTTCACCTGGATTAAGTATAATGGGATAACGGATCAGAATGGAATCCATGGTTTTAGGACATGATCTCACTTGACCCACTAAAACAAAGTGAATTTTAGAATGTCTGCCAAAGGATTACATCGTTCATGACTTGTCATAAAATACACGCACTCTGGCCAAGAGAATGAACTTATTGAAAATCTCATTTAGAAATGGACAAATTTACCGGTAGTGCAATTTAGTTATATCATTGATTCATAACTTTTGCTTTGTAAATGAATGACAAACACATCTTTTTTAAACATCCGAAAGAAAATGCTTTATTTGTAAATTTCTCTTTGATACATCTTCAAGGCATGATTAATTAGTGGCTGTCTTGGATAACATACATGTATACTACATGTACTGTACAAAACTGGTAAATAATATTGTGGATACATAATCATACCATCCTCAAATAGGTGTAGAATATGAGATCTTTTCACATGCAATGTTTGAGAGATAAGTAACACTGAAGGATGCATTGCAACTGGGGAGAATCAAATTTACAGGGAATCTGTTACAAATTTAGGGGGGGGGGGCACTTTTTTCTATTTTGGAGGCTAGAACGTCCCAAGTCACCATTCACTCATGACAGTCTTGCGAACAATCACCTAATGCGCGTGATTTTCTCGCAAGTACCAGTCATTAAAACAACCCCTATTTCAACTGTCCGAGGATGTTAGATAATTGTTTGCAGCAGCCAATTTCTTCTTTTTTGGAGGAAATTAGCCCTAAATGCAATTGTTATTTTTGGCGTCTCTTCCTGCTGATATCATGGGTGTCTGTTGCTCACAAATTAATACATAACTGAATTGTGTTTAAAGTCAGCAAACGCTGGATGCTGATTGGGTGATATGACAACTGTGTTCAGTTCAATCAGGCATAATGCTTTTTGAGACACAGGGCCAAGTGTTGCAGGAGTGGGGGCATAATAACACGGTACAACATGTATTTTTCTATTTTGTGGAACAATCACTCATTTGATACAAAAATGTGACCATTTTCCCCCCTCACAATATATTATCAGTAAAAGATCTGCAATCAATAATTGCTAGGGCAATAGTTGTTTTGACAGTCATTGTCTGGCTTAAGAAAACAAAATGTATTCAGTTTTATAATCATTTCTATCTATTACTTCCATGATGTTTGAATTAGACACATGAGCAAGGAAGTGTGAGGGTTTCCCGTTTGAGCATGGATAGATGGGATGATAATGCAAATTTCATGATCAATCTTTGTTTTTGTTTTTTAATAATTGCTGGGAAAAAATGAGTTTGATGGAATAAGTCAAACATACATGTAATTGCTTGAGGTGTCTCATCAGGAACCATGCCAGGTTTTCCTATATTTACATACAGGTACTTGATATCAGGCTAAAAATAAATACTAATTTGTATAATTGGGGGATACTTTTCAAACTTGCCTATATTAAAGGGGTCCACCAGGCAAAGAACAACACATTATTATATGTTTTGGTACCGTTTTGTGATATCAAATAGATACCCAACATTTTGCAAAGGGTTGTGTAATTCATAAACAAAGCAATTCATTTCCACCACTTACGGAACCACTACTATTTCCTGGTTCCTTACGGGCCAAACATTTGCGAGTGCGCCAATAGTATTCACGTGTACGTTTGTAGACAATAGAATCCCGGGCGATTCGTTCGCTCTGCACACATTAGTCTTCGCAATTCAGACCGCATGAACGCATGCTTTAGAATGGTGATGCGTTTTCCAAATTTTTTTCTTCTTTTTCTGGAAACATATTTTTGTGAACTTGTTGATGGAATGGAATACTAAAGATGTTACCTTTCTTTAATAAGAATATTATTTTTGGGTGGTGGTACCCTTTAAATAAGCACTCTAAAAAATGGTTAAGCATAGAACTCTATGAAAATTAAATGTGCAACAGAAGTTTGGTGCAAAAAGTGATTTCTAGGCTCTTCCATTTTTATAAATTATTATTTTCATGACCCCACGTGTCCCGCTTGGTTTTTTTGTTGTGGTAACATAGAAAACAGAACTTCAACTTGATGGAAGTGTTTATAAATGAATATAAAATAGATAAACACCTCTATCATTTGTAATTATTATGATTTTTAGGGCAGGGCGTGAGATTTTCAAAGATCAGCGTGAGAGCGTGAGAAAGGGGTAAAAATGCGTGAGTGCCATGCTCAATGTGTGAGAGTTGGCAACCCTGGATTATAGCAATTTGCAAGCATTATATTGAATTACATGCTGCAAATGTTTTATCTTGATTGCTTATGCTTGAATGCTATAAAAAGGAGGGACAAATTTTGAATCATAAAACAACAAGCATCCCCAAGTTTTGTTGGCACAGTGGCACACAGTATTTGTATGTACCATTGTCTAGTTACTGTGAACATTTTGGACGATTCAAGAAGGTCTGCAAAGCCCTGAATGTCCCTTTAACAGTGACCCTGCCTATATAACCCTGGGCCCCCGTTTCATGAAAGGGTCTTATCTAAAGATCATCTTAACTGTCACATGACTATGACTGAATAACGTAATTCAGTCATAGTCACATGAAATGAGTAACAATTACATAAATGTATGATGACAAAAAAAGAAATCCCATCGACTTCTGCCGGAGGACTGCCAAAAGACTCAAGTTCCTGTAAATGACTCTCCTCAATAGTCCATGGGTTACAAACAGTAAATTAACACATCGAAGACATACAAAAAAACATTAAAAGAACATTGATATCGACCACGGCCACCAACCACATGATCGACAGTTAAGACGGTTTTAGATTAGACCCTTTCATGAAACAGGGCCCTGTGTTTCAAAATAAGCAACCTTACATATCTTCTACATAACAAAGGCTCTTTTATGGTTTGGGGGGAATTCTTTTTTTTTTAGCATGTGAAAATCATAAATGACACAAGAGAATGTGCAAAGCCCTGAATGGCCCTTTAAAAGTGACCCTGCCTATATAACCCTGTGTTTCAAAAATTAGCAACCTTACATTTCTTTTACATAACTCTATGACAAATTACAAATGCTCTTTTATGATTTCCGGGGTAATTTTTTTTAGCATGACAAAATCATAAATGACACAAGAGAATCTGCAAAGCCCTGAATGGCCCTTTAAGGGTGACCCTGCCTATATGGCCATGTGTTTCAATCCCTTGATTAAATAAGCAATCCTACGTTTCTCGGTTTCTCCTATGACAAATTGGAAATGCTCTTTCGTGATTTGGGGGAAATAAAAACAATTTAGCATGTCAAAATCATAAATCAGGGCTCCACACTTACTTTTTTGGTCAGTTGCCCGGTCGGGCCAGTGAAATAATTACTAGTGAAAGATTTACTGGCCTGAACATTTTTATTTCATGAGTAAAGTTTTTACTCTTCAAAATATCACCCTTTCCTGATCAAACCTGTGATTGTAGATGAAGCATTTACACGGAAGAAAACAAGATTTTTCTCATTTTGTCAATGTCGGGTTGAAAATCTGCTTGCCCGATCGGGCCACCGAAATATGACTAAGCACTTTTATACATTTTTGCTGGCCCGAAGTGCAATTTCACTGGCCCCGGGCCAGTGCGAGTGTCGAGCCTTGCATAAATGATACACAAGTGTCTGCCAAGCCCTGAATGGCCCTTTAAGGGTGACCCTGCCTATATAACCCCGTGCTTCAATCCCATGTTTCCTCCCATGGGCGGGGGCTGTAGACGTGTGATGGTGACGCGTGGATCAGTCATGTGTTTTGTTGTCGTATTTGCCCTAGAATCGCTTTGTGTGCGATATATATTCATTCATCAAATATATCACATAACCATATAAAGCATATATATACAGTATGGCAGTATTTTGTTGTTTAAATACATTTGTTTGTTTGTTTTTGGATGTTATTTTGATTGTTTGTTTGTTTTTTTGGTTGGTATCAATGGTTGGTTAGTGGGTTGGTTGGTCAGTTGGTTATTTGGATTATTGTTTGGTTGGTTGTATCTTCTTTGTTTTTTATGCTATTTTTGTCAAGTATTTGTATGCCATGAATGGACTTTACATTTAATGAATATTGATGTGAATTAATGGGAAACTGATCATGAAGTAATTGTTGGTTGATGTATAATTTGTCCCAGAGTCACTTTGTGTGAATATTAAAAACAAAAAAGTCATTTATAAGCCTCGTAACGATGCATGAGATCTGCATTCTTGTTTTTAATTAGTACTTTTCCAAAGTTTTGTTTCTTTGTATGATAATAAAGTAAATAAAATGAATAGAGCAAATACAGATTTAATGGTTTTTATTTGTATGTTTATAATAGTTATAAGACCAATAAATGTGATGTTCCCCCCCCCCCCCACCACCAAACAAAAAAACTTTCTGAAACAAAAGAAATGTTATCACAATACAAACTTTAAAATGTGTGACGCAGTATCTGCATGTACATGTACATGTATAAAGTTAAAATTACTACCTGCATTTATATTCATCAAAGAAAGCACATGACCCCCAAACACATATATATATAGTAATCCAAAAATATAAAAGAAAACTTATACAGATCTAAATTTAAAGGCCAAGTTGAGTTTTGGTAATTTCCAAAGTGCCCCCCCAACATCGATTGTAACGGATTTGGTTGATTTCAATTCCATATGAAAGATCATCGAAAAAAACATGGGAAATAATAATAATTTCCATTCAAATGCTCTAATTGTTGTGAAATTTGCTTTCAAAATATCATATAAAAGTGGTTGACGCCCGGGTATCACTTTTTAGAACCGCTAGTGCGAGGCACTAGCGTTCTATGTTCTCCTAATAGAAGACTGAAACCAAATATTTGTGTGCACGCTAATTGTGCTTAAAACTATACATATGATACGGTACTTACCAGCAATTTACTCTCCAATATGTGATCCAACTACCGGGTGGATTAAGATTATGATTTTTCCTTCCATTCCGCAAAAAATCAGTGATATATGCGCCTCATGGACCAGTCTCTCCGTGTGTTAGCGCGACTGTGAACGAAAGGCGAACGAATGCGAATGGGGCTTGCGAGTTGCGTCAACGGCAGTGTTGGAGTCATACTTCTATGGTTGCGATACATAATATACACGTACTACTGTATAGTATTACCGCACACAGTGACTGCACTACAGTCCCGTATTACCGCACACTGCACTATACAGTCCCGTATTAGGACCTACAACGCTAGTGCTTCGCGCCGAGTTAATTTGACACTTCGAGTTGTAACGGCTCTTTTTGAATGATAACAGGGGTTTTACTTTGTCGTTTGTAATTGTGTATACTTTTCGAGCATGGTGAAGTTATAACTATTAGTTTGTATCGTAATCGTGCAGGTTTTGGTTACTAAAGTTAAGTTTGACCAATACTCAACTATCCCTTTAAACTAAATATTTTCTCAATCACTAGACATCTGGAATGAGTAATCAAGGTAAGGTAAATGTGCGGGACAGGGATCTCCTCAAACAAATCTGTCCCGTGGTCAAGTAGAAAAAGCGGATAAATGAAGAAACAAGAGCAAAATATGCACGGACACTCCAAAAATAAAGTACATGTATACGTCAAGTCAATGCGTAGGGTGGTTGGACAGAAAGGGGGGGGGGGCCTTTTATGTATTTTTTCATTTAAACAAAAATATATCCCTGGGCCGTTTCATAAAATTTTTGTAATTGTTGCAAGTGTCCAGTTATTGTTACTACCATGGCGACAGCTCCAATGCTCCATGCTAATTGGCTGCTGACATACTACATGTAGTTACAATAATTGGGCACTTCCAACAGTTGAAAAAAGGTTTATGAAACAGGGCCCTGATGTTTTCCATTGTCTTTGTCAAATTTTTGGGAAGCTACATCACTGCGTCATTTTGTTTACCCAAACATTGTCTTTGTCTTTGCTACATCTTTGCTTTGCTATATCACTGCGTCAAGTAATATGTTGTTTACCCAAACAAAGTTGTCAAATTATTGGGAAGGGGGCACATTGCCCCTGCCCCTCGTAGCTACATCACTGCGTCAAGTAATATGTTGTTTACCCAAACCAGTGCATATTGCTTCTCTTTGCCGACATCTCTCAAATCGGAAATAATATCGCTAGTGATATTCGTTTGTCTCGCAATGTATGGTCAACAAGGTATCTAAAAGTTCACGACGTTTCATGCACCGCTGCAACACTTCGTCAGGTGATAGAATCTACTGTAAGCAAGCGAATCTCAAATCACTGGAATCTGGACTGCATAATTGAATGAAAAGGTTTGGCCATGGGCAGGTATCTCCCAAAGAAATCTGTCTCATGGTCAAATAGGACAAGCTGACAAAAGAGGGCAAAATATGGATGGGCATCCAGAAATAAAGTTCATGCGTCAAGTAATACTATTTACACATAAAAGTGTATGTTACTTCTTTTCACCTACATCTATAAAATGTGTAATCACTGGCATCTGGAGTGAATAGGTGAAGGTAAAGGTATTTCCCAAAGTAAATCTGTTGCGTGTTCAAGTTTAAAAGAGGTGTGAAAAGTTTCTAATTTTGGGGGTGAAAAGTCACCTAAGAATCTTTTTATAGAAACCGTAGGATTGGAATCATTCCAAGATATCTGGCATTCTGGCCTCTAAAATCCTTCCTATAAATTTGTTTTTAGGTCAGTCTGTATCAATGCAAATCCATACATTTGTAAGACTGGCAAACTTAGCGCAAATCTTTTCTGAAAACTAAGGTAAAGGTGAGGGCATGGGAAATCTAGCTGTATATTTGTCTCATGGTCAAGTTGATTATAATGCGTAGGTGTATTAAAGGGGACCACCAAGCAAAGAACAACACATAATTATATGTTATCATACTGTTTTGTGATATCAAACAGATACCCAACATTTTGCGAAGGGTTGTGTAATTCATAAACAATGCAATTAATTACCACCACTTACGGAACCATTATTATTTCATGGTTCCGTAAACGCCAAACATTTGCGAGTGCACCAATTCTATTCATACGTACGTTTGGAGACAATAGAATCCTGGACGATTCGTTCGCTCTAGACAAAGGTAGTCTTCGTACATGCAGACCCACGATCGCATGCTGATGCGCATGGTGATGCGTTTTCCAATGATTTTTTTTTTCTGGAAACATATTTTTCTGAACTTGTTGATGGAATGGACTACTAAAGATGTTACCTTTCATTTATAAGAATATTATTTTTGCACCCTTTAATTAGAGCTTATAAGTTTATTTTGAAACTGCATCTAAGCATTTTTTTAATGAAGCCATTAGACTATGTAAATGGCCTCTCAAATAATTCCTATCAATAGACCATCTGTAATTCCCCCTAAAACTTATCATGCAATTGCATGAATTTGTATAACAGGAAAACTTAAAACACAAATTATATTTTATCAAAATTAGTTTTCATAACTAGTCGAGTAAATCATGACTAGCCTCTAAAATCCCTCCTATCAATAGATCGTTTGTAATGTACCCTATAATTAATCATGCAATTGCATAAATATGTATTTATTCAAGAACACTTGGCACAAATTTGTTTTTAAAATGAGTATTAAATCAAACTTAGGTATAGGTGCAGGGAATCTCCTCAACCAAATCTTGTCTCGTGGTCAAGTTGGAGGTGTATCAAGGTTTCTAATTTGGGGGTGAAACGTCACCTAAGAATTTCTTTAAACAAACCGTAAGATTGGAATCATTCTAACATATCTGGTTTTTCTAAAATCCTTCCGATCATAAAAGGTCTATAATTCACCCTAAAATTAGTATTGCAATTGCACAAATTTGTATTACGGGGAAACTTAGCACAAATATTTTGTAAATGAATGATCAAACTTAGGTATATATGTAGGTGAAGGGGATCTCCTCAACCAAATCTTGTCTCAGGGTCAAGTTGTAGGTGTATCAAAGTTTCTAAACTTAAAATAAAATAAACATCACCTTTTTTTATTAAGTTATCGACACTTCCCAATATTTCTTGACATGAGGGAGTGAAACAAGAGCTTTGATGTCACAAGAAAACTTGAACATGTCTGAAAGGTTAAATCTCACTTCTTCTTTTTTTCTTTTGTCACCCTGTAGTGCTATTGGAACACATATGACATGAGTAAAGGCTCCTGTTAAAGCTACTGCCAATAGTAGCATTCATCAATATATACATTTTCTCATATTAAAAATAGTGGTTAGTAAAAAAAATTGCATATTTAATGAGCAGTGGCTCATGAATATATGAATATTCATGAGCAGCAGTGTGTTACTGCTCACGCAATTTTTTACTAACCACTATTTTTATTACGAGAACATGTATTCTTGCTTCCTCTGACAGTAAGCTCTTGTCAGGGCCTTGTAAACAGGTTCGTTCTATACATGGAGATTAACGGTAAGTCTCTATTAAAAGGCATCTGCTGGTCAATTCAATTTACAAAGGTTACTAAATTTAGAATGACATAATTTGTTCCAGTTCTTAATTTGGAAACACTGGATACTGTCCAACATTTTGTGGTATTTCTTGCACTAAAAAAAAAAAACACTGTCTGCTGCAGTATAAATCCTACATCCAAATTGGCACAGCGTCAAAACATTGCGTAGTCTAAAGTTCTGCATAGCACATGGTGGCCCTCTGTTGCTAATTCAAGACGCCCACACTTCAAAAACGTCTGTCTGAGACTGAAATGTCAAAACTGACGTACTTTAAAGTGCAGGGGTGGATGACATACAGTTAAAGGGATAGTTGAGTTCTGGTAAGGAGAGTACAGTTTTAGTGAAACTGAATTTTAGTAACCAAAACCTGCATCATTACATTACAAACTAATAGTTATAACTAGAAAGGAACACAAAATTACAAATGACGTAGTAAAGATCATGTTATCATTCAAAAAGAGCCGTTAAAACGCAAGAGGGCGCTCTCTAAACACTCATCGGTTTCACCCATTTTGAATAAAATATTGTGCATGTGATGCTTTGTTGAAATAGTGATTAGATAGAGAAATAACCAACAACTATTTAAATACCTATTTTGTAACTTTTTGAAAAGAGGAAGCATTTTTTTGAATTTTTAACGGCTGGTTCAAAATTCTCTAATAAACCCGGGGCCCCGGGTTTATTACAAATTGTTATATTTATGGATATTTCAGCCGTTTCTGAACCGATTTTGATCAAACAAAGATGATTTTATTGTTTAAATATTATGCTCTTTCAAATTTTACACTCAGTTTTTCATTACCTCACAAACCAATTAAGTAGTCTCTACCAAAACTCAACTTTCCCTTTAAGAGAGGAAATTGGGTTGAAGAAAAATAAAGAAGTTTTTTTTTTTGGGGGGGGGGGGGGGGGGCAGACAATGGCCTGTTCAATCCATGAATGTACAAGTAGGTCCTGACTATTTTCTAAACTTTTTTCCGTGGAGATAATAATACATTTAAACCTGCTTAGAAAGAACAGCAACAGATATGAAATTGTCTCCAAAGACAGGAATATGTAATGTGATGGAACCTGTCTATAGAGGTTACTTGACTAAAGTGGCAGCATTTCTTGTTTCCCTTTATACATGTAGGTGGTCACTATACACAAAGTTGACTTTATTCCATTGAATAAAAGTGTACACGTACCTTTGCAGTGAGCGAGTCCTGGAACTCTTTCTGTTTGGTCTGCAGGACGTGTTCCCAGTGGCCGTTCCGTTCCTGGACCGCCGCCTCTCGTTCCTTCACAAGATCTTCTTTCAGGTCATCTTTCTCCTTCTGTCAAAAAAAAAATATTTAGATACAGAAATTGATCATTACAATGGCAATGCATTAAACAAAATTGTAATTAATGCTTTTTTAAAATTTGATCTCTAGAACCCGTTCTTAGTTTTGGTGCCATTCTTGAATTGCCAGTCCACCACTTATTTGCTTCACCATCTCTTCTTTCAGGTTTTCTGTCTCCTTTTGTCGATACAAACAGACACAGAAATTGATCATTACGATGGAAACACAACAAATGCTGCATTTTACAAAACTGATCTCAAGAACTTGTCCTCAGTTGAAGCTCCTTTCTTGAATTGCCAGTCCTCCACTTCTTCTTCCTTTACAAGCTCTCCTCTCAGGCCATCTTTCTCCTAGCTATTTTCAATTTAAAAATAGACATGAAAAACGGATAATTAGTACCACGGAAACACAAAACATGTTTCTCTCTGTCACACAGAACACATTCTGTTCTTGTTTTTTATTTGATTTCTAGAACTGGTTGAATCGCCAGTCTGCCTCCTCTCGTTCCTTTACCAGCTCTTCTTTCTGGTCATCTCTCTCCTTCTGTAGATAAAAATGGACGCAACAAATTGGTGGATACCATGGCAACACAAAACATCCTTTTCTCTGTCAAACAGAAAGCATTCTGTAACATTTTCACTAGAAATGAAATGAGTTTCTTGTTCCTTAATACCAGCTTTTCATTCCAGTCGCCTTACTCCATCTGTCTAGTAGAAAAGGGATGAATATTGAGAAACCAAATTGCTGTAGATAGACAATGACATACCAAATTCCAAGTAACAATAATTTCCAAAGTGGGTGCTATTAGTCCTTCACACTTGAACAGCAAAGAACGGCGTACTATGAAGACTAACACCCTAATGGTCATGAACTGCCAAACGTTTTGACAGATATTAACGTGTTTTGCTACAAATTGCTGTAGATAGAAAATGACATACCAAATTTCAAGTAACAATGATTTCCAAAGTGGGAGCTAATAGTCCTTTACACTTGCACAGCAAAGAACAACATACCACAGGGGCTGAGAACCCAATGGTCATACACTGGAGAAGGTTTTGACAGATCTAACATTTCTGTTCCAAAGTGCAATGACAGTTACTTTACACCTACATGTGTAGAGCTTAGAAGTGTCGCAGACACTGCCTAAGATTTTGACAGTAAGGGGGAAGACCTCCTAACAAGCAGCTTGCCGCGCAATTTCCCAAAGAAATTATCCAATTATTACAAGTTCATCTTTCACCGTATAAGATGCACAGGTTACTGTCAACACACTATACGTAATTGGCAATTAATTATTCAATTTCTCTTCGTCTTAGAAGAAATAATTGTCACTGTAACACTCTCAGGCTTTGTCACAGGTTTATAGCTTTAAATAAAGTACAATACTCAAGAAATTATCAAATTCTTCTCTATACAGTGAACAAACATATTGCCAAGTTCATGCCCACCTGTTGTCTCCAAAGTTTTTTTATTGACAATCAGTTATTCTCCTCATCATTTTATGAAAGGTCTTGGTTCTTCAAGTAATCCTTACATATTTCACAATTATTTTTAATTGCAAAAACCTTGAAAGCTGAGTGTATACATACAAATAACATTTGAAACAAAACAATTATATACAAATACTTGAATTTAGTGAAATTTCCTTGGACCACATATCAGAGCAACTAAAAGTCACAAAAAGTTGAATAAATACCTTCACGTTATCCATACTGTACATGTATTTCACAATTAATTTTTGGTTGCAAAAAACCTTGAAAGCTGAGTGTATACAAATGACATTTCAAACAAAACAATTACACAAATACTTGCAATTTCATTAAATTTCTCTTGGACCACACGTCAGAGCAAAAAGTCACAAAAAGGTTGAATATTAAATACCTTCACATCTGCTTTCTTAAAAGAAACAACAAAAGCCATGTTAGTAGCGGCCAGTAAACAGCACAACTGAAGAAAAACTGATGTTCGATGCGTAAATCAGACGCACAGCGCCATCTTGCGGATGCCTTGCGCACAATGCGAAATAAACACACTGGCTTAGTGAACTATGTAGTGCGCACAGGCTAGCCCGGTTACAGAATGATGTTCCGACTGACCTCTGACTCGTAACATCACGCACACGTATGACTATCCTTAATAACGTTATGGAGAGGAGTGTACTGATAGGCTATTATGGTAAAATTAAAATGATGAGCCATGGTGTTAAAATACTGAGCTGCTTAAATCGTAACTTAACCCATTCATGACTGGTCCCGAAAACACTCGGGCTTGGGTCTATGGAGAATACATGTTGTAGCAAAATCAGTCCGTCCTGAACGAGTAAAACTATCAGCATACCACAGCTAAAACAAAATGAGCCTCTTTTAGGATTTGCAAAATTGATATTACTGTTGATAACAATTACACATTTTTTTTTTATTTGGCCAAGAAAACCTGTCGCCATGGTATATGATAATTATCATTACATTAAACTTGAAACATTATACTTCTTTTGTGGTCTAAGCCCCCATATCTAATGTAATATCATGTTACTACATGTACATCTATTTTTTTTATTTGGCAAAAAAACCTGTCGCCATGGTACATGTATTTGATAACTATCATTACATTAAAATTGAAACATTATACTTTTGTGGTCTAAGCCCCGACATATCTACATGTAATATCGTGTTACTACATCTATGCATTTGCATCTGTGTATTTCTACTTTTAATTTGCCAATTTTCTGTTTGAATAAAAGCACTACAAATGGGTGCTACCTAATACTTCCTTGGTGTTACAAATAATTGTCCTTTTGTTTTGTTCTAATTTCCCTATCGTTAATAAGATATTTAGGATTGAATTAGTGTTAGGATTTTTAACTGATCCACTGGATAGTCATAACTGTGCACAAAGTCAAGGTGCAATGAGTTAGTGAATATCACTTTGCATTTTTCCTCAATACTTAGCCATATAACATTCATTCAATGTGATTACATTTTCACACATTACTCCATTGACATGTCAGATCACAACAAATACACATTGTATCAACCATTGATCACTTTTTGCACAAGTGAACAAAGTTTAAAATACTAGATCCCTTTTGAAGAAAGGACGGAGGGCATATCATCTTTTTAAATTTTTTTTACTGGACATGGCCTTGGGGCCTTTGGGTTGTATCACCCCGACTACCAAAGTAGTTCTTAGGAAACAGGAATGGTTATCTAACGTAAGCTTTTATTTTTATGACAGACACATTTTAAGGTGGAATTCTCATCAAAAGGTTAAATTTAGCCTGGTTTAAATTTAACTCACCACTGTATGGAGCGCCGCATGGCAAACAATGCGCGTTTATTTATAAATGCGCGCCTGTTGCTAGATGCGCACTCATCCTTCACAAACGCCACACAAAACCTATGAATAAACCATTGCGCCCGACGCTTATTTTTTTAATGCTAAACTGGCAGGAAGAAAGTATAAAAAAGTATGAAGAAACTTGACAATTATCCTTGATTTTGCATTTGACTTTTCATCTGAATGATAAGGACTCATCTTGCGGTGAAACCTCCATACCTCCGCTGTCGAAACCGAGTGTAAAAAGCGCTAATTGAATGAAGAAAAAAAATAAGATAAATGCCAAAGGAGACTATGGTGGCAAAGGGTTATTTACCCGGCTTTCCATATTAAAACAGTGGGTTAAATTAAATTTAACCTGCTTCTGACGTAAAACAACGCGAATGATGCGTTTTAGCACTGTGCTAAATGTAACCTTTTGATGAGAATTCCACCCTAAAAGAACAGACGGAGGGCGTAGCAACTCTAATTAATTGAACAAGGCTGTGGGGCCATTGGGTCTCCCTCGTCATCTGTGCATTATAATAGGAACATTAATTAGAGAATCGGGTGGGACCCCATATCCTGTCTGCGGGGGAATAAGCCTTAAGGTCACCTTTTCTTGTTCCAATCTTCCATCTTGGCTCTGTAAATGTCTTTGTGGGATTAAGCTATTTAAGGTTAATAGGTCCTTGGGGGTTGTTATTGAGTATCATGCATGTACTGTAGCCTCTCGTTTTACAAATGTGCATCTAGGTTCAAAATCTTAATGATTGTTTTAATTTGTGGAAAGTGTAAAAATGTATGTGATGATAATTGTAAAATGTATATATGGATCTTCATTAAAACTATGGGAAAATGATTAATGGGTTGACCCCATATCCTTACTGCGGGGGGGGGGGGGGGGGGGGGGGGGGATAAGTTCACCCTTCCCTGTTCCATCTTGGCTTCCTTAATGCCTTTGTGGGATTAAGCTATAAGGTTAATAGGTCCTTGGGTGTTGTTATTGTGTATCATGCATGTACTGCCTCTTGTTTTACAAATGTGCATCTAGGTTAAAAATCTATAAAAGTCAAAACAATTAAAATAATTATATCATGCAGACTAATAATGGATGTCCCACATAACTAATTGATCATTTATAGCTCAATTCATTTAAATACTATATGGGTCTTCATTAAAACCATAGGTGTGAGGAAAATTTTAAAATATATTGAGTTGATAACAAATTCATTCTATTCTAAACCAGATTAAAAAGATTGCATGCGTACAAATATCTATGTTTAGTAATTTGTAACATACTATAATAGATGCCACTAACGTTTTATTTTGTTTAATTGTCCTGACTGTACAGTATACATTAGAATCACCATACTAGACCATTTTATAATCATAAGTCCTGCGCTTCATCTTCAGAAGACAGCCCAACACGCATGCCATAAAAATGCTTTCGGCCTACGAAGGGACTAAGCCCAAGATCAGATATTTCGAGTAAAACTTTATGGGGGTTAGGCCATACTTAAATTGTCCCTACCTACAACAGGAATACTGGGGTGATTCTGGACACTGGTCAGTGGTCAGTGGTCAAGCAGATAGCAGGGTTGACGTAAAGAGGAGGTCAATAATTAGGAGCGTGTCAAAATTAATTGAACAAGCCACACATCATAGGATTATTAATAACACGCGCAGATTTCTTTCGACAGCGCTGACGCATTAACCCACTGCCTACATGGAACTGGTGTACCACGTATTATCTCAATGGGAATTTCAAACTCTGTGCAAGAATGGGTTAAGTTAGTCCGGTAGTTGTCAGAAAGATATTTGTGCATTATCACCTTGACGGGATTAAATAGGCAGATATTTTTCTGTTTTTCTACGTAGTGCTGTTACAGTGAGCGTTAAACAGGTCTGGCTTTTATCTGTAAGTAATTAGTGCCATATCACAATGATTGATGATTGACTTCATTTAATAGACAATATCAGAGTCTGCAGCTTTCTCAACACTACTAGTATAGTGAATTGATTTCGAAGTCAGCTTGGCATCTAA
Organism: Echinarachnius parma; assembly: GCA_037951105.1. NCBI lineage: Eukaryota > Metazoa > Echinodermata > Echinoidea > Clypeasteroida > Echinarachniidae > Echinarachnius > Echinarachnius parma. The sequence goes on from JBAMJV010001904.1 coordinate 102,057, forward strand.
GGATTAACAGCAGTAAATTGTGAAAGATTAATAACAAATTTAATATTGCATTAAAACTCTGTATTTTTGACATCCTCACAATGATTTGGAAAGTAAACAACTAATTTTGTCTTTATTTTGAAAGGAGCAGCAGAAAAAGTAAACATTGTTGTCACAAGGATTCATTGAAAACAAATCAAAGGGGGGGGGGGGGGGGGGGGCCTGAACTACCACAAATTAGCCCCCCCCCCCCCCCCCCCCTTAAAAAAAACCCAAAGAAACAACAAAAATCAATCAATATCAGGGCTTGCCCTTAGCAGAAATTTAATCTGGGCACTAGAAATAAGCTAGAAAACTCAATGTTGGCCACTACCTAATTATGATCTACAACACACAAGTCTATGGTGAGAATATATTGGATGGGTATTATTTGTCATTTTGGCCACCTGAACAAAAAGTTAAGGAAGAACCCTGAATGAATAAAACATTTGCAGGCAAGCTGAGAATTATCACAGATATCCCCAGAAATAAGTAAATTAAAAGGAAATTCCCTGCAACCCTTTCCAATTAAATAAGAGATATTAATGGTAAGCTTCACAACCTCTCATTAAAACAATTGTTCATAATTTTGTTTTTTAAATCTTGATCAGGGACAAGAATGCTAATGAATGATTCATCTTGTATGTGAACAAATGGTAGCCACACAAGCCACAGAACAACTGCTCCTTAAGTGAAAATCTTGATGTGTCTGACTGTGGATGAAATCTATGGTCGATGCACTACCATACCTTATCTGACGAATCCAACAGGTTCACCTGATGAAAGAAAGAATAAAGAACTTTGTGATTTACGTCACACACCTCTCAAAGATAAATATTTCTAGACATATCTGGATCTACCTCAAGACTGTTCTCAGTACAAAATTTGTCTGATGGACAATGCATTAAAGGGTAGTTTAGTTTTGGTAGAGAGGGCGCTGCACATCACAATTTTTTTGTGAGGTAATGAAAAACCGAGTGTCGAATTTGAGAGAACATGCAATTTTAATGGCAGAATAAACTTTTATTTGGTCAAATTCGACCCAGAAACGGCTGAAATATCAATAAATATATTTGATCTTATAATTATTTGGGGCCCAAATAATTAGACGATATTTTCAAAAAAATTTTTAAATGCTTGCGCTTTTTCAAAAAATTTCAAAAGTGTTTTTTAAATGGTTGTTGATGATCTCTTTATTTAATCATTATTTCAATAAAACATCACATGCATAATTTTGTATGAAAAATGGTTGAAACCAATGCCTTTCTAGAAAGCGCCCTCTTGTGTTTTAATGGCTCTTTTTTAATGATAACAGGCTTTTTAGTTAGTCGTTTGTAATTTTGTATACCTTTCGAGCATGGTGGAGTTATAACTATTAGTTTATAATGTTACTGTCCAGGTTTGGTTACTAAAGTTCAGCCTTACCAAAACTGATGGTCTTTAACTGCCCTATGTAATCAACCAAATTTTCAACCAAAGATACACTTGTCTAGTTGTCTTGAACCATTCCTGCCCACTGCGAATGGAGATGAGAGAGTTTGTCTCTTTTATCACCATGCCTTATCTACCTAACAAGATGGTGATTAATCTAAAAATGTGTCAGCACAGATTGAAAACAAGCCACAAAACAACTGCTTCTCAGCGAGAAGTCTTTATTAGCTTTAAAGAGGTTGAAATATATGTACGGTTGATGCACTACCTCATCTGACTAATCCAACAGGTTGATCTGATAAAAAGAATGACTTTGAAATAATTATCAACTTTCAAGGAAAATCAAAGAGACGGAAAGAAAATGTGAGGCAAATAAAGCGAAAGAAAGAGGAGGGGAGAATGAGAGATAACTTACTCACATGTGTAAGTCCATGTGATGTCAAAAGTCTTGCTACATCATGCTAAAAATGTGACTATACTTGATGAGTAATCTACAAGGACCTTGTCAAACGCTGTAAAGCAAATTGCATCAATAGATCGATGATGTCTGAGGCAAGTGGAATTTAAGTGGTTTGATCAGGTTTAAAGCAGGTTTCCTCATGATTAAGAGATGGTATAATGACAGAAATAAGATTCAGAGATTCAGAGAGAGAGAGAGGGGAGAAAGAAACAGTTTCACGACAGAAATAAGACTCGGAGATCACTTACAGCATTAGAGCTTAATAGTAGCCCCTGAAATTTGAAAAAGAGCCCCGGAAATTTGTAGCCCCGAGATGATAAAAGTAGCCCCCGAAAGTTGGAAAAGTAGCCCCCGAAAAGGAGCCCCCGAAATAAAAATATATATTTTTTCGCTGAGATAGATCTATAGAAACAGAGAGAACATTTAAGAGTCAGAGATGGTCAGGAACAAAGAGAAACATGGGAGTTATAATTGGAAACTCCTTGAAGACACTTGTAAAAAACCTCTTTCTCGCAGTAAAGCCAGGTGAAGACAGTGAAGACAGTGACAAAATTACAAGGGGGCTCGGGAAGAATTTGCACCCGAAATGCTAAAAAGAGCCCCCCAAAGTGGTAAAAGAGCCCCTGAAAATCGTAAAAGAGCCCCCGAAAATTTGCAGCGAGTTCAATCCAAATTCATTTTGGGAGTATTATTTGAATGCAGGCAAGCTTGAAAAGTAACCCCCGAAAAATACATTTTAATTTTTCCCTGGGTGAAGAGGATGATTAATATGGAATGCGTCAAACACACTGGAAAAGGCTGTATCCTGGATGGCTGCCACAAGTGGTTTTTATTTATTTATTTAGTTCGCTCGTTCTCTCTGAAAATTCTCTGCTTTGGAATATTTTGATCGGTTATAGTCAGATAAAATATCAACTGATCCATAACACATACAGCCTTATTGCAGCTCTCAGTCGTATGTCAGGTGGGTACCAACTATAGATATTTGAGAAAACTTACCATGGCTGGTGTTTTTCAAGTTTGTTTATCTAGTGGCCTAAATGGCCATCTAAGCATAGGTTTTAGGTGGCCAAATAAAACTTTTGTTGGCCAAAATATCATCGTCATGACATTTTATATCATACTATACTTATTTGCATAGATTCATAATCAAAGGAAACGTTTATTGGACAATAGTCCTGTATTAGCAGTGGTATTGGAAAGTCATGAAAATTCTCTGATTTGTATTAAATGTCAATGATGCTATCTAGAATTGCCTGTATAATAAATTGTAACTATGGCTGGGTTGTACACAGTACTTAGTCTTCATAAAGATACAAAATTATAAACATACTTGAGGATTGAGTCATACATCTTGCTCAAACTCAGTAAGACAGGAAGTACGGGGGAATAATATGAGAAACGTCACAATAAATTTGCATTGACGTACTGTAAAATATGGCTTCAATTCGTGGCACAATACATGAAATATTGCAAGTGCAAGTTTTTCGGGTGCGGTTCGTTATATTCCATATGTTCGATTATTCCAAAGGTTCGTTATTCCTTCGGAATAATGAGCTGTCACTAATGATTCATGTGTATACACAGTTTCTTTAACATTGATTATATTTTGCCATAAAAGAAGTGAAAACATTTATTTTGATACTTGTTTTGCATAACTCAAAATTTCAAGAAAAGAAAATAGCCTGTGTGGATTACCAATTTTTTTAAAGCAGAATGTATTACAAATTCCAATGATATACATGTAACACAACTCTAAGACAATCAGATACTTCTAATAACGTGCAACATATCATTTCTGTCTGTGCAATCTTTAGTTTTCATCTATAGGACCATATTTAACAAAATGGCATGAATTACACAAGGAAATTCTTCATGAGGCTGTGAAACGAGTTACAGATTTGTGGAAATTAACTGATTTCTCCTGTACTTCCTAGCAACTTTGTTGCTTGTTTTGATTAAATAACGGGACCTGTGATGTCTGAATAATCCAGATTATTTGCCTAAGCAATGATCTTCCCTCTCTGTATATTAAAGGGATTTATATAGTAACTTTGTTGACATGTGCAAAAAGTGATGAATGGTTGATACAATGTATATTGTTGGTATCTGATACATGTATGTCCACTGAGTGTTGTCTAAAAATTTCAAGTTAAATGGACGTTATATGGCCAAGTAATGAGCAAAAATGCAAAGTGATATTCACTAACTCATTGCACTCACTTTGTACACGGTTTTGACGATCCATTGGATAATTTAACATCTGAACACTTCCATCGTAAATATCTTTTTAACGAAAGGGAAATTTGAAAAACCGAAACCTGTCCCATGATTTTATTGTTAATACGAATACAACAAGGTATGAGGGAACCGCTAGAATTCCAATTGGATTTTGAGGATATGGACAATGTTACTAAGTCCCTTTAAATGGGTATCCTGGTAAGGTATAAATTAGCCTGATGCACCGATAAAGTTGCTCCCGGCTAGTACGCTCCTTGGGGAGTTGAGAAAGTGCACACGATAATTGTGCAGGTTTGAAATGTCCTTCAGCAAGACATTTCATTCACATTGCTGCTCTTTACCCAGGTGTAATAATGTGTACCTTGGTCGGTGTGTAAATTAGCCTGGTCGATGCGCCGACAAAGTTGCTCGTGGCTAGTATGCTCCCCGGGGAGTTGATATAGTGCACAAGATAATCATGCAGTTTTTAATTGTGCCCATATAACATGGGGTAATAATGATAATTGTGCACCACAAGTGTCTGCTGACAGATGTGCATGAGTTATAAATATATATAGTTATTATTATTATTATTATTATTATTATTATTATTATAAAACCTATCCAATAGAATACGAAATTGGAATGAGAAAAATTGCACTCTTCCATTTTATGCCCTTGACCTGTAACTTGAATATCAAACAAAACAACTATTTCCTCCCAAGAGAGTAAATCTTTCACAGAATGATTAAATTCCATATTAAAACGTTTGGGGGTATCAAAATATTAAGTGAAATAGAACACTTGTGTCTAAAGTGAGTCTGGAGCATTGAGTCTGTGGGTGTCAGGTTTGGATGCACTTTAAAACGATGAGCAATCGACTGGTTTGTTTTGGTGCCAATATGACTAGTTTCTAACACTCTCTTGACAATTCCTTAATCTTCCCCTCCTGTACTCCCCCTATACTTGTTTCTTGCCCCCCCCCCCCCCCCCCCCACCCCCCACCCCCTCTCCCTTTATTCCTGTTGCATATATACATATATATATGCTCTCCTAGAAAAAAAGGAAAAAAATTATAGAATTATTTAGTTCCACATTAAAAAGTTTGTGGTATATGTCAAAATATTAAGAAATATACAATTTGTTAGTTAGTCTGTATACACTGTTAGGCCATAAAAAATAAATTGTTGGATTGGCGTAACCCGCCCGTCCCTAAAAATACCGCCGACCCTAGATGTTTTTGCCGATTGCGATCAATATCGTTATGTATCGTTGTGTATATCGAAGCGAAAAAATTGCTATCGCCTGAGTATCGCGCTGCATTTGCGATCGATATATTTGCTGCACTAAAAACCCGGAAGTGTTGCGATATCGCTTTTTCCCCGTGAGGCAATGAAGGCGCGAATACAGTACATGCAATGTACCGTACGTATACGCGGTACCGAATACCCCGCGGTACCTATGCAGCGCATGCATGTACAATGTTTATGCCGCCGGCCAGGGCCAGCATGCATATCTGCATATTAAAAAAAAGCATTAAAAAAAAAAAAAAAAAATCCCGACCGACCTACCCTAATTTTTGGTTGCCCGTTACGCCAATCAAACAATTTTTTTTTTTTGGCCTTAGGTTTGGATGCACTTTAAAACGATGAGCAATCGACTGGTTTGTTTATGTGCCAATATGACTAGTTTCTAATACTCCAGACACTTCCCAAATCTTCTCCTCCTGGGGGGGGGGGGGGGGGGGGGGGGGGGGTACGTGTTTTATAAAGATTCTAAGTTGAACTTAACTCTAAGTTGGACTTAAAAAGTATGGAAAGCTGTTAGTTTCTTTGAAAAAATTGTTGAAACGGTTCTTTTAAAAGGCCTGCATAAAATGTTGATTCAAATCAAAATCATATTTTCTATCATCAAGGAGATTACATGTTCTTGACAATAAATTTAAGAAAGTCTTAAATACTTGCATGCTTTTGAATATGTTTTAATCCATGGCTACAAATGGCTTTCCATAATAGTTAGGTCCAACTTAGAGTTAAAAGTTCAACTTAGAATCTTTGTGAACCCCCCCCCCCCCCTTACTACCCCTTTACTTGTTACTTGTTCCCTCAATCTCCCTTTCTTTCCTCTTGCCTAATTTTCCCCACCTGCTGCTCTTGATCAAAGGCTCTTTGAATCATGATTATGTAACTGTAATGATTTTGATTCATAGTTGCATTATATTTTGTTACAAACTCTCTCTGCACTTCACATTAATTCTCGACTTACAAGATTCTTCCACTCATTCTATATCCCACTACCTGTTGCTAATATTCTCCTTCATCTTCCTAATCATTCCCTCTTTGCTCAACCTTTCTTCTCCTCCTCCACAAAAATTAAAGGTGAATGCCAGTAGTGGGAAATGCCCCACCCCCTAAAAATGAAATGTACGCTCTTATTACCAACCATGTGAAAGAATATAGTTTTACTAATATGGGATTATACAAATTTGGCCAAGAAACTGCCTACTAATTTATATATTTGCAAAATTATAAAATGATCTGTTGCGGATAGATATCGCCAACGCAGAATCGCGCATACGCTACGTGCGATTTGACCACATGCGTTCGCTATACGGGCTTGTCCCCAGCTTGTCGATATCTCCAGTCCAGCGCTAGCGGCGCGGACAGGTGCGAACGGGCGGTGGATTTATACATTTCCCGAGCGGGTATTGGATTTCTTCCGATATTTCTGCATTTAACGCATTGTTAGGATTTTACCATGTGCACAAGCCCTTTTTAGATACTTATTCAACAATATTGATCAATTATAAATGTTTTCTGTAACTTTCCCAAAACTGTTATTCATCTTTAAAATAATTAAATGTATTTATGGAGGGCTTTTATATGATTTTAGTGGGCTCTTTGGGCATTTCAGGAGCTAAATCACCCTGTATTTGTGTTCACTGCTCCTCAATCTACCCTTCCTTTGTGCCCCTAGCTCATCTCTTCCTTACATCCCTAAGTCCTTCTATCTAACATCCCCTATGTGCCTCCTCTGCCTTCCTCATGAATCCAAAACATTTCAAATCCCATCCCAGGTCACGTGACCGCAAAGTCGTACGCCGAAATACCCTTATCTTTGTGGGGCATCTAATAAGCGCCGACCTTGCTAAATATGTCGCCTAAAATGAAATATCCTTCTCGTTAACGTCTCTTTCGCGCTATCAAATTGAGCAGCAAATTTGCCAAATTAAGCTCAAATCTAATGCAACAAATTCCCAAGGATTTCGACACGCAGACGTAACTCAGTCTGCCGATTACAGAGAATTCAGAGAAATTCAATATATATGAATCGAATCACAGATCCTTTTGAAATTGAACATAATATGGTATATATTGTGGGCTTGTCAAACATATATACAAAACTTAAATTAATCCTGTGGTTGATGTCATTTGAATCATATAATTTCAAAAGTGTAGTTTTTCCGAAGCCTGAAAAGTACACTGAACCCGATGATTAACATATGAACATTGAGAGAGTATTCAGTAACAGCTGATTATTATGCAAGCATCAAGTTTTACATTTAACAAATATAATCTGTGGGATTACACATTATTTTATTTTGCTTTTGTAATTGTAATTTCTTATTTAACTTATTAGTTCAAGACAATTCAAACTTGATACAACATGCACTCTCCATAGACCTTAGTCCGAGTATGGGTTTATATACTTAGCCAACTAACAGTATTGGGAAACGCCCTACACTCAAAAAATGAAAAATATGCTTTCATCACCTACCACATGAAAGAAGATATCATAGCCAAGATGTTAATGTAAAGATTTGGACAAAAACAGCTTTGAAATTGACTGGTGGTTACTAGCTCTAGCAGATTTTACTGCATTATCCAAGTACACCATACATGTACAAACCTTTTTGAATGTGCATGCCAGATGGAAACCGTTGCCATTGGTTACCTGCTTCGTCTCTACAACCCCATCCACGCACGACCCCGAATCTTTGGTAATCCAAAAAGACTCCATTTCGAAATCCTCTTTTTCCATATATATAATGTAAATCAGAAATCAGTGCTTTCTTCAAACTTGTTTTGACATCATGCAGTTGTTCACCTATGAACCGATATTAGCAGCTTGATATCTTCCTTCATAAAATTGGTGGGTCAGCATAACAATTATTGTAATGTTCCAAATAACGAGTTCCACATTAAATAGTTGCCCTGTACTCCTTAAAACATTCTTGAAAAGGGTATTTATATACTAGAGACAGAAATTACAGTCCTGACATCAACTTTCCTACAGTCTCCAACTCTGCATATATAGTATTTTATACTGCCAAACTCCAGCCACAAATCAAGTAGTTTATTATAAAGTTAACCACAAAGTCCATAGCAACAGTTTTAAAGAACAAGAAGATTTTCCTCGAGGAGAAATGGGTTATCTTACTTTGATAATAACAACTCATTAGACTATAACTCCATCACACTCCAAAAGTTAACAAATCCAATCTTCATATATCTGGAAAGGCACAAAGTATGTTAGCGCTGAATTATCACCTGTCCTGGGAACACTTAAACCATCCCCATCAAATTATTTCCCCCCTATCTCTCTACCATCTCCAAAATGGGGATCCAACCACAAACGTAGCGTCATAATTTGCACCGAAGCCGCCAGCCAGCAGTCCCGTGTCGCGGAGCATAAGATACAAAAATACTAGGGTCTTATAACGTCTCACTTCCTCTGTGGCCTACGATAAATGTGCCAAAAGAGTAAATACTGAGCCTCGCGCACCAGGCAAGCTTCATGTACCTCCAAAATCTTGAGTGTTCCGTCAGTGACATTATGACATAACCTAAGAGGCCCACATGTGCAGAGGCAGGCGCTTGTGTTTGCAAAATCAACCAGTGATCGGTGAAGATGATGAAAAGGCTTTAATAGCGTGGTCAGATTAATTGGGGGCCAAATTATTTTGGGAGGAGGGGGTACACCTAATTCTTTCCCCTTATTTTGATTTTTTTTCACAGATTTTCCACTTTATGATTTGTATTGCTTTTATCTATTTTTATTGAGGGGGTGGGGGCATGTAACCCCCTCCCCCACACACACAAAAACAAAAACAATGATAAATCAAGATGATGATATAGATGTAAGATGTGGCATGGTTGGACAATTATGCAAAATATATATATTATTATTTTTTTCTTGGGGGGGGGGGGGGGCACACCAATTTCTTTATTTCTTCACAGATTTTCCCCTAATGTTTGTTACTGTCTTTTATTGGGGGACATGTATTCCCATCTCCATGACCCCTTATAGCTAGGCCACTGAGGGAGAGGAAATCTCAAAAAGGAAAAATCGGCTTTTACACAGCTATTAAGCAAGGGGCACATGATTGGGGCACGATTGAGTGATGCAATTGCTCAAGAAATAATGGGGGGGGGGGGCAGTGCAGTTACTATGGAGTTACCAGATTCCTTTACTTCTTTAAACATGTGATTCATAATGAGTGCCTACAGAAGGAGCTATTAAAAGAGGCCCATGATGCTGAAGTCTCAGAAGAAAGATATACGATGAGCAAAGAAATGAGCAAAGAAAGATAGGCTTCGCCGGGAATCGAACCCTGAGACCTCCAGATTGCTAGACCGGTGCTCACCCATTGAGCCACAAGACCCTTGAACGGGTGACATTCCCATGAAACCCTTTTCATTTCTCGAATAGAAAAAAATATATGACATGGGCAAGCCTCTACACTAACTTTTTTCTCTACTGGGTAACTGGCCCGTTCGGGCAAGTAAAATCATAAATGTTCAAATTTTACTTGCCCAAACACAAAATTTACTTGCCCGCTTACTTCTATATGAGATCTACATGTAAGGAATAACACTACTCTCGCAGATGAAGAGAAAGTTAAGTTGCCCAATCGGGCAAGCAAACTAGACCATTTATGAAATTTTACTTGCCCGACACCAATTTTTACTTGCCCCGGGCAAGCAGGCAAGTGCCCTGGCATGGGTAACAACCAAGGGACACATGATTGTCAGTAACGCAAAGTTCTGAGAAATACGGAAGGAGCATCCCATATAACCTGCTATGCAATATATTATGTTAGTTTTAGTATACGCAGGCTATTCCACAGAGTGATGATTCACTGGCAGTTTACAAACTAAGAAAGCATA